>CAEGAD010098852.1:0-167361 GCA_903067055.1 Poeciliopsis paucimaculata
TAAGTGAACTGGTGTCACTGCTAAGTGAACTGGTGGCACTGCTAAGTGAACTGGTGGCACTGCTAAGTGAACTGGTGACACTGCTAAGTGAACTGGTGTCACTGCTAAGTGAACTGGTGGCACTGCTAAGTGAACTGGTGGCACTGCTAAGTGAACTGGTGACACTGCTAGGTGATAACCATGGCGCCACAGGCGATATAATCGATTCAAAGGCTTTCCCAAATTGATATTTAATTGGAAAAATCAATATTTTTACCTAAACCGCCTGGCGTGGGAACTTGGCGGTAGGCCCAGATAGCTTAGTGCTAACAAGTGCTAGCTACCACAGTACTGAGCCAAAAGTAAAAACCCTACCTTTCAACCAACGCTGCCTTCTTTCCGCTCAGTCCAAGTCTTCTGTGTTTAGAAGCTCGGTTTATCCACACCGAGCTTCTGTGTCGAATAAAACTGAAAAGAAGCTGCTGGGGAGGTCCTCATCTTCCGAAGTCACACGCCATTGGCGTGTGCGCAAACAAAATGGCGCCATTTTGTTTGTGCTTTTTGTCCGAACATCCGGGCAACAGTGACGTCATTTGCATTTAGCGCAGTAAGATTAATTTTAAGTCATATTAATAATATTTTTAATAAGTATCTATTATCCAGGCACTACAATTGAATGATTTAAACTTATATGTGTATATTTATATTTCTTTATGTACTTTTTATTTATTTTTAGTGTTTGGATGCATGTTCTCAGCTTCACATAAGCAAAAAACTCAAACTAATAGAAAAAAACCAATCACTTATTTAAATAAAACATTGTATAACAAATGGTTGGATGGCTGGTTGGATAAACAGTTGGATGGATATGTTCACTTATTCAAATAAAAACTTTCTTAAGTAAAAATCTTGCAATTTTATTTGCATATAAAGGCAGCTAAATATCACAATAAAATGAAAGAGAACTAACGTTTCCATGGCGATACAATCAGAGAAACAGCGAGAGAGGGAGAGAGCACGAAGAAGAGCATTTACAGCTGAGTTCAGACGACTATTGGCAAAACATTTTTTGTGCTAGCAAGATTGCATTTACACACAGTGCAAAATTAGAAAAAAAAAAGCAACAAAACACAAAAACTATCAGATTTTACACTTTGTTACCCATGTTTAGGCAGGTGTGTTTCAGGGAAAACACCTGTTGGATTGTGACCGTTTCTACAAAAACATGGAGAAATGATGCAAGCACTGAAGATACAGAAAAACTTTTTTTCTTCTTCAAAACACAACTTTAGTACAGATGTTTCAAAAGATGAATATATAATTTATATATAGGATATTATACATTTTCCAAATCAGATGAAGAATCCTTGATAAAAAGTGAATATTGTGGCTGTTTTCGTAGCTTTGCGTCCCGCCAATCGTAAGGTGTTGTTCAGCGGGGGATGATGGGTAATAAATAAGAACATTAAAGCTAGTTTAAGGCAGCGTCCCTGTCAGCCAATAGGAGGAGAGAAAGAACTGACGAGAAAGCAAAAAAGAAACTGAGTATTTATCATATGACACAACGTAAAAACAATGGCATCTGTCGTCTGGCCAAACCAAACCGTAAAGAAATTGTACAAATTCACAAAGCGTCATTTATTTTACAGTTCTGACCAATATTTATCAAGAGCAAGATTGTTTAACCACAAAATCTCATAGAAAAAGGAGAATACCGGTGGGACGAACCCAAAACGTTCTGCTGGCTTCAGACGACAAAAACAACTTCAATGTTTCGTCGTTCTCCAGTAAACCATGTTTCTTTTTTATTTTCAAAGGATTAGTTCGCCTTCTTCAACGATCAAATACGATGGAGTGACGCCAAGCAAAAAGCCTGGACAGTTGGCACAGGATAAGAAAAAAACAAACAGAAAAACACCGATATTCTCCTTTAACGCCGCGTTTTTCTCCAAAAGCAAAAAAAAAAAAAAAGAAAAATTGCAAAGAAACAGTTGAATTTTTTTTTTCATAGAAAAGTCGTTTCTCCTGACGGCGGTGGCAGCGCTCGATGGCGGCGACCTCAGGAGCTGGAGGGGTTGGCCAGGTCGAACACGATGGGGGGGTTGGTGGGCTGGAAGCTGACGGTGCACGTCGACGCGTTGATGAACGTCGTGAAGCCGTCCGTCATGATGCCGTACCCTGGAAGGACCAACGCCGTCAGAATACGTCACTAAACTACGGGAGGGCAGGAGGGACACTGAGGGAAAACGGTCTGAATTCTGGATTTAATCTATGAAATGTTACTTTTTTCTTAGATCTTTTAATCTAAATTCTGATATCTTTCTTAGCTTTTTCAATATTTTTAACCAGAATTCAAACTTTTTTTTCAGAATTTTATCTTTTTCCTTATCATTTTGACCTTTTTTCTCAGAATCCTGACTTTAATCGCTCAATCACATTTGTTTAAATAGTTTTTGCTCCAAAAGGCAACTCTAGTCTTAAAACTCAAATCTACCAAATAAATTTGGGTTCAGTGGGGATGAAATGCAGGTTGGAAAATCTTTCAACAAGGAAGTAAATGTTGTGGTTACAACATAATTGTAATAGAGCCCAAAATGTTTGGTTATTTATTTGGATTCTGACATAATTTGACACTAAATTAGCACTCTGAGGAAAAAGTCAGAATATCAATAAATCAAGCACTGAATAACCTACACAGTTTGAATATATCTCTAATAACTTACACAGTGTTTAAAGATACATTTCCTGGATCTTAAATTTTACCTTTTTATGAAATGTGTAAAGCTTTATTTGTGAACAATAAAATCCCAAAGCATCCAAGAAAGAACCGAATGAACAAACGGACAAATTTAAGACGAATCATCAGAAATCGGGGCACATAAAATTTCATCACATTTTCGCCTCTAAAAAGTAAAATATTTAAATCAAATCTGCACCAGTTATCTATTTAGCATCATCTCTGTGACTTTGTGGTTTCAGGTCTTCTGTTGCTTCTCGCTCAATTTACCTTCATGAATGCCTCCGAAGGCGTGAAGTTTGGGCCGGACTCTCTTCTGGACCGTGTTGAGCAGCTCCACACAGCCGACCCGCTGCAGCTCCTTAGGAACCCAGTCTCTGAAACCTGAAAAATACATTCATTTCACCTTTTTACTGACTTTTATCTCCTAGATGCAACATTGAAAACATGCCAGTACTCTGAACAATAGACAGCAGTCTGAAACTATATTACTATATTATAAACTATGTTACAAATCTACAGGACACAAAACAATAAAACCATGTCTGGGTTTTCTTTATGCATGGTTCAAACAAAGCAGGTAATTTTTCACGTTTTAACCAAGTTCTAAACTCTGAAACCAGATTTTTTTCATTGCAGAGAAAATTATGTGTGAATTTAGAAAACCTGTCATCCAGGCATCCATTTATAAGGAATTAAGTATAAATAACGTTCTATCAAAGTTTTTCATATTTGAGTCATTTTTAAAATGAAGCTTTAGCTTAAATTTATCGCAGACGTCAAGAACGAATAACTGCATGAAGAAAACAAGGGATGGTAAAAAGATCAAATGAATGGACAGACGGATGGATAATAAAAACAGTGATGCATGGATGGATGGATGGTTGGTTGGGTGGATAAATGGTTGTTGGTTGGATGAATGGATGGAAAAAAACAGATGAATAAACAATTAGGTAAACAACTGGATGGATGGATAAATGGTTGGATGCATGCATGGTTTTTTTGGATGAATGGATGAATGAATGGATAAATTGTTGGTCGGTTGGATGGATGGACAGTTGGATGGTCTGATGGATGGATAAAAGGTTGAATAAACAGTTGGATGTATGCATGGTTGGATGAATGGGTGGATAAATGGTTGGTTGGATGGATGAATGAATGGATGGTTGAATAAATGGTTGGATGGTCTGATGGATGAATAACGGTTGGGAAAAATGGTTGGATGAATGGATGGATGATTGGACGGATGTTGGTTGGTCGGCTGAATGGATAAACGGTTGGATGGCAAGCTATTCACACAAGCCCAGTAATAAGTGGTGAGATTTTGTGTTTTTACAGTGTATAATCGAACGGTTTATAAATGTTATTTTTTTCAGTGATTTTTCCGTCTCTGCGATTCCTGTGAGATCCTGCCAACATGGCGCCTTTGGATCTACATGTTTAACCGGTTCAGATGATTCCGGACCTCTCCTGGCCCGGACCGGCTCCAGAACCCGTTTGCTTCCCTCTCCAGCAGAAATCGAGTTTCCATGCAATCAAACGGCCGCAGCAACAGAAAGCCTCCGTGGACGAAAGGGAAGGAAATCACTCAATAAAGCCAGATGGAGAGTCGAAACGAGGAGAAAAACAAGCGAGACCCAAACAGCCAGGAGGAAACGCTAATCAATCTGCTGCGAAAACCACAAGAAAAGTCTGAGATTACTTGGTTTCCATGCAGGGAAACAAACACTGAACGACGGAGCAAATCCGCCGCCTGCAGAGCTGACGCTCCGTCTCAGGCAGAAAAATTACAGTTTCCATAACAGAGTTTATGTTTTTATTGGATTCTTTTCTAAAAATAGAAAATGACGGAAAACATTTTCAAAAAGTGGATTTTATTTCAATCATCCCTGCCAAGATTTGAGATACGAGAATTTGTGTTTGATTATAGGAACATAGTCATTACACTGCAAAAACACAAAATCTTACCAAGTATATTTGGTCTATTTTTTATTGCAAATATTTCAGCACATTTGAAAACAACTTACAAGTAACTTTTCAGCCAAAATAGTTTGTTTAAAGTTAAGTCATTTAACTTTTTCATGTTTTTAGTGAAATACTCTGCCAGTGGAATTAGTACTATTCTGTCAATATTAAGACATTTTTGCTGAATAGTTACTTATAATTAAATCTTAATAAACAAAAAATATTGATGAATGAATAAGGTTGATTGATCGGTTAATTTCCCAGCCTGTTAGTCCTCCAGACGTTCAATCAATCAATCAAATTTTATTTGTATAGCATCTTTCAGTAACAAGGCATTTCAAAGGCTTTACATTATAAAAATACAAAGACATAGAAACACAGTCAACAATTGAAACAACCTTTTGCCAAGAGCCATTTTTACACATCAGATTATTGATTAATGTTTGAGTGAAGGCGATGAGGGGAGCTGTGATTGGCTGACTGGACTCACCGAGCGGCGGCCCGTGGGTCATCAGGATGTCGACGCCCTCGGGGACGAGGTTCCATTTATCCAGCAGAGACTGACCCCGAGGCAGGTTGAACCCCCAGCCGTTGAACCACGGAGTCCTGCAGAAACAGACGGGGGAGGGGCAAATGCAACGCATTAGCATCACTCACTCTGCCATCACAAAGACAAACGTCAACAATCGACTCCAGAAGCAATAAACATGAAAGATTCTCCCACTTTTCCCAGCGGTTTATGGTGTAGTGACTGACATGGATGTATAAAGGAATGTTTCAAACAGACATTCTGTGTCTGATCATCAAATTCTCATCATGAACCATTAATTCACGATGGAGGCGACAGAGATCCCCTCAGTTTTTCTGCATTTTTTAGGTCAAGATAACCTTAAAAATGCAGAAACCAGGAAGAAAATTTGTGTTTTTCTTACAGTAAACATTGAAATCATCTGAGTAAAGCTGCATAATAAGCAGAAAAGTATCGCAAAGTGAAGACGATATGATGTTTGGATAATTTCTGCGTTTTTCAGGTCAAAAATAATTACAAAAATGCAGAAATCAGAAAGAAAAATGCCAAAACACTCAGCCGGTTTGGCAATTAGTTCGGTTTTTGGTGTCTGAAAAGGAGTCGTTTCAAAAACCTTCGGAACGTAACGTCACAAATCAGCAGGTGCTGCCCGTTACCAAGCAACACCAGCGGAACCCAGGCTGCTGACCAGTTTAGTCAGCTGGTTTTACCACTGTATGCACTGTACAATGGCTGCTGGAAAATAAGTATTTTGTTGAGATATCCCTCCCTGCATTCTTGTTAGTTGTGCAGGAAGCTCCACTTCTGCTTTTCGAACATGTACGGTTATAAAACTGCACATTTGTTTTCAGCCATTTTCATGAGCAAACGTTAACTTGAGGTGCCATAAAATCGTACTACCTAAAAATTATTTTGTGCAAAAAATTTGATGATTATGTTTTGTATCGCCCATAGATCTATCATAAGAAAAACCAACAAATTATCCCAGAGAACAAGCTAACAAGCTCCTGGTTACATTCCAGCACTCACAGCGAGGTTGAACTCATCTTAGGAGCTAAAAGCTGAGGCCTGGTAGGAGAGAAAAGGTGAATTTGTATCATCAGGGAGCCGCGTCATGCGTCAGCCGCTGCTCGCTCTGCAGGGCGAGTGACAGCAGCTGGATGGGAGGCTGCGTCGCCACGGTGACGGGCAGTGTCTTCCCAACAGACACAAAGAAAACCTCGATCCGCCGCAGCGGGACGGACGGATTCACATGTTTACAAGAGATAAAGAAATACAGCCAACCATGCACAGGGTGGCTTCAGGGCTGCAAAGGTTCACCAAATCATTTGTACAATGCCGAATTAGAGCTACTGTAGATAGAACGAGTAAATTTCCATCAAAAAACTTAGAAATTTTGAGGTTAATCTCAGAAATTTTCTAGAAATAACATTTCTGAGTTTTAAAAAAATCTAAAATTTGCACCAATAAACCCACAGTTTGAGATTGTTCTCAGAAATTTTCAAGAAAAAAAAGGAAATTTATGAGCTTGAAAAGTTGAAAATTAGCTTAAAAACTAAAATCTTTGAGATTAGTCTCAAATTTTCTTAAATAAAACTGGAAATTTCTGAGTTTCAAAAGTAAAATTTTTATTACTTTATAAAGTAAAAAAAATTAAAATTTGAAAAAATTTCTGAGATTAATCTTATAATTTCCAAGTTCCAAACTTTTATTTTTTAGAAAATTTCTGATTGAATTCCAAAAGTCAAAAATGCTCAAATTTCGAAATTCCAAATTTTTTGGAGGAAGTTTTTGACGCACAATTTTGACTTTCAGAGCTCAGACATTTTCCAGAAAAACTCATAAATTTGGAGTTAATTCTCAGAAGTTTTCTGAAGAAAGCTTTAACATTTCTGAGCTCAAAAGTAAAAGATTTGCAAGAAAAACACTGAGAAATGTTTAGATTTCAACTTTCAAAAGACTAAAATTTAAAACTTTTGAAAATGAGAAAATTTCCAAGTTGACAATTTAAGAAAGATTAATCTTAAAATTTCTACTTTTTAAGCAAATCTTTAACTCTCCTAAATCAGAAATTTCAAAGTTTCTTTTTATGGATAATCATATATGTAATTTTATACTAATAAGTCAGGCTAATCGGCAGATTATTTGATCAATAATCTGCTTCAACAGCCTCTGTTAGAAGCAGATCCAATGAAACCAAAGTAGAGAAGGAGAAATGGAGCAAAGCCTGGTGGATAAATTGATCTTTCATTTACCTCAATAATTCTGAGAAGAGAGGAAAGGAAGACAGATCATCATCCTGATTCCTCGGTATATAACCAGACCTGCTACTTCAAACGAAGCATAAAAACCTTCATTTGAATGTGAGACATGCAGCAAAGATGGCGGGTGGCAGTCAGGGTGGCTCTAATCGATACCAACTGTTCCAGGGGAGCAGGATGTGTAAAACATGAGATCACAATTCCTTCTGGGTCAGAACCACACAAAGCAACAAAAACGACCCGGTTCGTTCGCCGAGCTTCGTGACAGAGCGTGGATTCGCTCGGCCGGAGAGAGCGGAGAGCTGAGGAATGAGGTTAGGAGAAGGCAGGAGGGGGGCCGGCCACGGAGCGAACTGATTAATTAAAGCTAATCACACAAATCGGAGCTAATGGAAGCCTAATGGATTACTGAGAAGCATCGCCACTTTTCAGATGAAAACGTGGAGGAACTCGGACCCGGTCAGGCAGGAAGAACCAGCGCAGTCATGACTCTGGCTCTTGAAAATAAAACGCCCTCAACCCGCTTCCATTCCTGAAGAAAATGAATAAATCTCCATTTGTTGAAGCAGAAATTAAACATGTACAGATTTCAGCTACAGATCCACTTTATATGGGAATCCAAGTTACATTTTTCTGAGTAATTAAATGGAAAAATATGTAGTTTTACTACACTGTATATTTTACTTTTACTTGATAAAATTTTTATCAAGTCTCTACAGAAGATAAGGGCCACTGAAAAGGAGAAAAAGAAAGAAAAGTCAAAATTCTGAGATTAAAACCAAAATTTTGAGGGTAAGAAACAAAATTCTGATAAGTCAGAATTTTGAGAAAGATTGTCAGATCTTTCTTTTTTTTTTTAATTTTCAAAGAGCTTCATCTATTTCCGTAATTATCAGTAGTCTTGGATGAGAACAATTTCTGGATCCTTTACCCACTGGGAGCACTGGGACGGGGTTCAACTCACACCTTCTTCAAATCAAAGAATACGGTGTTTGTGTTGCCAATTAGTCTTAAGACATTAAGAAACATTTCTAGAGGTCATAGGTCAAAAAGCCCCTTCCACATTTATGGAATCAAACAGATTTGGTGTAAATTAACTGCATCATGTTTGTTTTGTTAACATTTTCATTTGTGCTGCTTTTGTTTCGAAGATATTAAGAGCTTGAGGTCAAAGGTCGCACCACATTGTGCAAGAATATTCACTGAATGATGAAAAACAAAAACATAAGATACAGACGCATCTACAGCTTAAGACAAAGAAAAACTTCTTGCACTGGAAGTACATCACCCAGTATATCTGAATTATTGTCTGTAAATATCAGCTACATTGTGTTTTTTGTGATTTAATTTGCTTGAGTAACTTTTTGGACAGTTTTTATTTTTACCTGAGTAAAAACATGTTGAAGTGGAGCTACTCCCCGACCAGCAACACAATGGTCCCGTTGTCGGCTGCTTGCAGATGAAATATACCGTCCATGCGAGCGCATTTGTTAACCTGCGCCCAGATTAATGGCATCCTGGACACAGAAATGGGAGATCGTTTCCTGTGTGGCTGTGATGCAGCTTTTATCACACTGTACTACAGTGTGGGGACCAGTAGAGGGGGATGGGGCCAGTAGAGAGAGATGGGACCAATAGAGGAGGATGGGGCCAATAGAGGGGGATGGGACCAGTAGAGAGGGATGGGACCAGTAGAGGGGGATGGGACCAGTAGAGGGGGATGGGACCAGTAGAGGAGGATGGGACCAGTAGAGGAGGATGGGACCAGTAGAGGAGGATGGGACCAGTAGAGGAGGATGGGACCAGTAGAGAGAGATGGGACCAGTAGAGGGGGATGGGACCAGTAGAGGGGGATGGGACCAGTAGAGGAGGATGGGGCCAGTTGAGAGAGATGGGACCAATAGAGGAGGATGGGACCAGTAGAGGAGGATGGGACCAGTAGAGGGGGATGGGGCCAGTAGAGAGAGATGGGACCAATAGAGGAGGATGGGACCAGTAGAGGGGGATGGGACCAGTAGAGGAGGATGGGGCCAGTAGAGAGAGATGGGACCAATAGAGGAGGATGGGACCAGTAGAAGAGGATGGGACCAGTAGAGGAGGATGGGACCAGTAGAGAGAGATGGGACCAGTAGAGAGAGATGGGACCAGTAGAGGGGGATGGGACCAGTAGACAGGGATGGGACCAGTAGAGGGGGCTGGGACCAGTAGACAGGGATGGGGCCAGTAGAGAGAGATGGGACCAATAGAGGAGGATGGGACCAGTAGAGGGGGATGGGACCAGTAGAGGAGGATGGGACCAGTAGAGAGAGATGGGACCAGTAGACAGGGATGGGACCAGTAGAGGGGGATGGGACCAGTAGACAGGGATGGGACCAGTGGTCAGAGAAGGGACCAGTAGACTGGGATGGGACCAGTAGAGGAGGATGGGACCAGTAGACTGGGATGGGACCAGTAGAGGGGGATGGGACCAGTAGAGGAGGATGGGACCAGTAGAGAGAGATGGGACCAGTAGACAGGGATGGGACCAGTAGAGGGGGATGGGACCAGTAGACAGGGATGGGACCAGTGGTCAGAGAAGGGACCAGTAGACTGGGATGGGACCAGTAGAGGAGGATGGGACCAGTAGACTGGGATGGGACCAGTAGAGGGGGATGGGACCAGTAGTCAGAGAAGGGACCAGTAGTCAGAGAAGGGACCAGTAGTCAGAGAAGGGACCAGTAGACTGGGATGGGACCAGTAGAGGAGGATGGGACCAGTAGACTGGGATGGGACCAGTACAGGGGGATGGGACCAGTAGTCAGAGAAGGGACCAGTGGTCAGAGAAGGGACCAGTAGACTGGGATAGGACCAGTAGCCTGGGGGGGGACCAGTAGACTGGGAGGGGACCAGTAGACTGGGATGGGACCAGTAGACTGGGAGGGGACCAGTAGACTGGGATGGGACTAGTAGACTGGGAGGGGACCAGTAGACTGGGAGGGGACCAGTAGGCTGGGAGGGGACCAGTAGACTGGGAGGGGACCAGTAGACTGGGAGGGGACCAGTAGGCTGGGAGGGGACCAGTAGACTGGGATGGGACCAGTAGACTGGGAGGGGACCAGTAGGCTGGGAGGGGACCAGTAGGCTGGGAGGGGACCAGTAGACTGGGATGGGACCAGTAGACTGGGATGGGACTAGTAGACTGGGAGGGGACCAGTAGACTGGGATGGGACCAGTAGACTGGGATGGGACCAGTAGACTGGGAGGGGACCAGTAGACTGGGATGGGACCAGTAGACTGGGAGGGGACCAGTAGACTGGGAGGGGACCAGTAGGCTGGGAGGGGACCAGTAGGCTGGGATGGGACCAGTAGAGAAAGAGTAGTCAGTCAAGGAGCTACTTTCAGCTCCAGAGCTGAAGGCTGCAGAACTATGGAGCTATATTGATGTCAAAGTTTGAAGCTGAAAAACCTATTAATATTCTGTATGTGTGTGTGATTGTCTTAAGAAGAATATATAACAACAAGGATTAAAAATGTTGCACAAATTTGTCAGCATCATATTTTTTTCGAGTCTTGTGTTGACATTTTCGGTTCGACCCGCACCGCACCAGATGTTTGAAACAGAGAAAAAAATTCTGAAACTAAAGAGAAAATAATAATAAAAAAGGACAAAATCTGAAACTAAGAAATCCAAAATTAAACTGAACAAAATACATCTGAAACTGAAAAATTGTTTTATCTGAAGTAGCTTTGAACTTTTTCTGAGTATTTTTTTTTTTCTTTTCTTTAAACTAGAAACAATTTAAAAGAAATGTTTTAACTAATTTTTTTAAAATGAACTTTATGGCACCAATTGAGCTCCATGAGGGAATAGACTCCAGATGTACCACAAAAAGTCCACCGCCTCAACCTTTTAACAATTGTTGTTATATTGCAAAGGTAAGACATTAAATTGATCAAAGGGACCAATTGGTTGCTGTCCCAGCATGTAACAATGAAAATTGTTTTTGTCAAATTAGTTTTTTCCACTCCTTTCACACATTTTGTTTTGTTTCTTAATACGTGTATTTGAGTTGTTTCTATCACAATAATAAAAAATAAATTTATTTTACATTATCTCTTGAATCAGAGGCAATAAGAGGGGCCATGGGCCTCTGATGGCCCCCATCTACAACCGCCCATAGATGCCGCTCACTGCTGAAATGAAAGCAGCAAAGAAAGAAAAGCAGACTACAGTTGTCACTTTAATGCAACAAAAATGCCTTCTTTAATTAAACATCTATAAAAGCACTTAAAAAAAAAAAAAGGAAAGCTGCGTCAATCGGACAAAAAGCTCGTAACCTTGGTAACAGGCGCATTAACGATCATCAGAGCAGGAGCGTTGAAACGCTGCAGCAGGCGGAGGTAAAGCAGACAGAAGCTATTTAGCCCTCGCGCACAGAACGTCAATATTCAATTAGGCCGGTGGACATCATTAGGACGGCAGCGCAGCGTCTCTGCGGGCGTGACACCGCTCTTAACCCTCTGCACCCCCCGAGCGCCGCACTCTGGGTCCACAGACGCCCCAAAAACGGAGTGCACACGAACTCAACGCTTCATTCCTCTCATTATGCACTACATACCCAACTCCTCCTTCCCATAACGGATCATTTTAACCATTTTTACAGCTCATTGGATCAGAGATACACCGGAGTACTTTCACGTCCAGGAAAACGGGACTGACTGATTTATTGGAAATAACTAAATGATCAATCATTTAATGACAAAAACGCTGCTAGGAAAACTAAAAAAGCCCATATTAAAAGAGCTTTAGTTACGTTTTTAAAGATTTACAAATCACATATGCTCTGAAATCAGATTATTGGGATAATCCCAAGAAATGTTATGTAAACTAAAATCCTAGCTTCTACAATCAGAGGATGAATTGGTACGGACAGGACTAAGGGCACTGAAAAAATAAAATCTGACTTTAATCTCAGAATTCTGACTTTAGTCTTTTCAGATAAAAAATTAAGAATTCTGAGATTGACCATTTTTTTTCAGTGGCCCTAATCCTGAAAATCCATAGATTAAAAAACAAGAATACATGAAGATCTTTCCAGGAGAATTTTTCTGCAATTTATACATGCAAGAAAAAAACAAAAAATAAAAAAATAGATAGTAACAACTACTAAATGACCTGAAAAATGTAAAATTTTCTTGCACTTCATTTGTTTAGTAAAAAAAATAAAACCAAAAAGTACTGGAAGTTTTGAATATTAGAGAATCTGTATAGCTTAGTCTTTGCAGGACAAAGATGGACCAGAAATAAAACAACAAATAATGGAGACAAACACTTTGCCCATGTAAAAGCATTCTGGTGTAATAAGAGAAATCTCTGCCTTCTTTATAATTTTAGTTTGGTTTCACAATCAGTCTTCAACTACAGCCGGTCCGTGCTTGGCTCAGAGAACTTTTAAATTCTTGAGACTGGTGCCTGTCTAGTAGGTCTCCATGGTGACATCTGTGTTAAAGCCACTTTATTCTTGGATGATCATTGTGTTTTGGATTGATTGATCAGTTTGGGGTTCCCGTCCATCACTTCTGCCGACCTCCTGCTGTGTGTCTGATTGTTTTTAATCTTTTGCTGGTTTGTTTGGTTTCAGATTTTTCTTTATAGATGGAGTTTTTTTGTAATCCGTGACCTGAATTTGCATTAAATTGTACAGAAATGCTGTACAATTTCTCTACTTTTCTCTACTTTTGCAAAAGCAAAAGTAGAGAAAAATACACAAGGAAAATCTGCTTCTTACTAGCTCCACCTGAAAACACACACACACACCTGAGCTACTTTCCTTTGCTCTGTGGAGAGTCGACTATTTACCAAACACACTGCAGACTCTCAGCCTCCTCCAGGTGTGTCACACTCAGCAAACAGGCTGTAAAGGTCAGGTGAACTCTGTGTACTAAACACCTGTGAAGTGTGACCTCCCTGCTTAAGGTGGAGATCAGAACAAAGATGGCCGCTTTAAAATGCAGAAAAAATCCAAACAGCGAAGAAGTCGCTCACAAAGTTCATATTCTATTCTGAATACGTTAAATCCACCAAAACAGGAAGTTGTGATACTAACAGTCGAGGATTTTAATCCGTTACAATTTTAATTTGTTTCATGTTAGAAACCAGTAGAGATAAAGAACACTGTAAAACACTAACCTCAGCTGGTGATGTACAAAACATGTTGATATAAAGCATTAATAACTGTTCTTACAAAACACAATTACTGATGAAAGCAAATCAGAAATACTACGTTTGGATTTTCAAAATAAAGCGCAATGTTAAGGATGAATAAAGTGTTTAAAGTTTAAGAAGAACTTGCACATTGCAAAAGAATATAAGAACAAAGAAAAAAGTCTGAATTCTGGGAAAAGTAGGAATTGTTTTTTTTTCTTCTGTTTTTCTCTAATAGTCTTCCATAGAAGAAGCTTTCTGCAGGCGAAACCTTTACGCTCCCCGTATTTTACCAAAGGAAGATCGAACACGTCCCAGGTGAAGCATCATCCTTCACCTGCAGCTGCGCCGCTCCTGAAACATCGGTGTGAAGACGTTCGCCGGCCGTGATGAACAACCTGCACCGCAGATACCAGCAGAAACGCAGAGCGGGAGGCTGAGAAGCGGTGTGAAGGTCCGGCCATCCATCCTATCTGACCTCTGAGTCGCAGCGGCCCCGGGGTCGCGGTCTAATTGATCAACCTGTCAGAACCAATGAGGGCGGCCATGTTAATGGGACTTTTATAAGCCCCGCGGGATGCAGCGGCTGACACTCAGGACTGCATGAGCATGTCCACAGCAGAGTGCAAGCCCTGAACTCCCAGAGCCCAGCTAGCCTTATTAAAAGGAGCCAAGCGAAGACTCTGCCTGTGCTTTGACAAATGGCCTCTCAACGCCAAGGCCACCTTTGCAAACTTTGGGGACAAGGTGGAAGTCGCAGGGGTGAAGGAGCCATGTTGGCGAGCGTTCGTTCTGTCACTGCATTAATAACCTGTGCCCAGTGACTGATGGAGTGTGGAATGGATTAATCCTGCCGCCAAACACAAAGGCTCCAAGGGTTAGCCACCAGTCTTAGCCCACTTAGGAAAGGCTAGAGCCATGGGGATGGTGCAGTTCACTCGTTTCCAGCTGCAGTTTGACCTGCAGGCTGCTAACGTAAAACAACCACAGTGGAGATTTCACAGCAAACACAGCTGCTCTCAAACAAGCCGGCCGGTCGCAGCGCTTCACTGCACTCAGGGCTGAGTGAGAGAGAAACTCAGGAGGGAAAAAAAAACGCAGACGGGGTGAGCGCCCTACATTGTAACAGGAAATCAAATAAAAGTAGAGGAGTTCAGAGTGCATCTTCTAAGAATCTTCTCACACACACACACACACACACACACACACACTTTTTACAGTATAAAAAACAATTTGATGAAAGAACACACTAAAAGCAAGAATTAAGTACATTTCGTATTTAAGTTAAAAAAAATAAAATAAATATCAACAAGCGTTAAAAACATGCAGCTGTAAATTTGGCAATAAATCCATGTTTTTTGTTTTTTGTGAGCTGTTTCATTCAGAAAACTCTTGCTGCATTCTTATTGGTTGTGCAGGATTCTCTACTAATGCTTTTCAAAAATGTATGGCCGCATAATTGCACATCTGTTTGCAGCTAATTTCATGTGCGAGTGTAGACGTTGAGTTGGGCCAGAAGCAGCTAATTTAGATTTAAGGTGGCAAGGTGCCCTAAAGCAGCTCATTCCGAAAGGAAATGCTGGTAGAATTAAAAGAAAAATGTCATAAAGATGTTTTGTATGGACCGTGGACTTATCCTGACCTGTTAAAGGAAGCACAATATATCACCTTTAGATATGTACATTTATGTTTGTCAGAGTGGTATTTGCACATCAAACTGGAAGGAGCAGCAGTGCGTTATCCGAACACAGGCTGGATCACATGTGAACACTAAATCTCTGAAATATGCATGTGTCAGGAAGCGATGCGGCTCGGCAGAAACTGGAGACCAGACCAGTAAAGAAAGAGGGAATCTGGGTTCTATTCAGAGGAACTGTATGGGGGCTGGGGCCGAGACACAAGGACAAGGGTCCCATTACCCTCCTCCAACCTTGACCTCCGTGAACTTGATCCTGAGGAACAATGTGAGTACGGAGAGTGGCAGAGGAGGAAAAAGCAGCTTGGAGAGGCAGGGGGAGGATAATATCTCTGGGAATCGAGTGACAAAAATGGACCGGCACGGTTTCATTTCCCCAGTTCTGCTCCACAGACGGGACAAGGTGATCTGAAACTGTGGCACGCACACAGGTGCGTCTTTCAGGACATTCCTGCACAGGGTTTTCCTTCCACACACACCAAGACGAGGTCTGGAAGCTAATTAAAAGAAATAAAAAGCTGTTTTCAACAAGATTTCATTTCTGACATACAATAAAGAGAGAAGGTGGGTCTGAATGGAAACGATAAAAAAATGTCCGTTCTTCCTCTGCCTGTCTGGATCGGATTGAGAAAATATGACTCCTTTCAGGCATCCACACAAAAAACAAACTTAGATACTAAATATTTAATTTGTTAGTTAATATTTTATCAGCCTCTTCAAGTGTCATAAAACGGGCCATATAAGTTTGATTTATTATTATAATTATTATTATTATGGACGGACGGACAGACGGAATCACCAACCAACCCCAACATGCTTTTTGTACCAGAACAGGGGAAACATCCAAACTCTGGGAATCGAACCCCAAACCTTTGGCTTGAAAACTTCCAAAGCTCCACATACGGAGTCAGTCCATCGCTTTGTCTGCGATCTGATAAAACCTCGATTCATCTAAAACTCTAACACTCTGATCTACAGAGGCTGGAAAGCGCAGAGAAGCAGGATTTTCCTTCGAGCAAAGCAGAAGAAAGTCTCTTATCTGGCGGTTCTGACTCAGCAGAAAACGTCAGACATTAAACAGAACGTATATAAAAACTACACGGCCTCAGGCAAACTTATAACACACTGATGGTGCTGATAAATAAATGTTTAACGGTTGTTCTTTAGAAAAGCTCTACAGCCAAGGGCCTAGAATATGTTATATTATTTATTTACTACATCAGCATTTATTTTCCTCTTATGTGGAAAGGAACACCTCTTTCCTCCTGGGGATTGTGCGGGGAGAAAAGGAGCCGGCGCTCAGGGCCTTAAGCACGCTCCACCTTGTCTCAACATGACAAGCCGACCAGGCTTTGCAGCAAAGGTCAAAGGTCAAGGGGCTGAAGATGCGGAGGGATTCTGGAAGGGTCACCCAGGATCAAGTCGCAGCAGATAAATGGCTCTCTGTCTGCAGACAGTGTCTTGACCTTACAACAAATGGACTTCGCAGAGAAACGGAGGTGACAGCAGACCCAGGAAGGAACAGAAACCGGGACCGATAGACGGGTCAGAACACACCAACCAATGAAAACACTGCAAAACTTCACACCCTTCATGTCATGAACAATCCTGTTAGCAACATGACTCATGGTTGCTACCGCTAATATTAGCTAATCTAACACTGTGGTAATTGATCAATTAATGAATTAGCTAAATTAGCATCAATAGGTCAGTAAGTCTGACTAACTGATGATCTGTCAGAGTTGATGTTTAGGTTTTTTACATTTCTTAACTGAACCGAAACACACAGAATTCCACATGACATCTACATGTTAAGGTTGTCATAGTCAAGCTAGCATAACTGAAGCACTTCCGCCCACTATTTTTTCTTAACTAAAACCTTTTTCTGTAGCGAACCACTGTGTCACTCTTTGTTTTAGATATCAGACATAAATTTAAGATTTAGCATGCTACATTGACAACTTGACAGATAAAACCAATGCTAGTCATCGTTAGCCAGCAGTTTTTTGCCCTCCAGCTGGGAAATGGGGGCTCTTCCATGTGTGATGTCACACTGTAGGAGTCCATATGCATCCATAAACTTCTGGCTGTTGTAAACAATAATTCTAGTAATTTTGAGAATTTATTCTACCTTATTTTATTATTTTTTGTTACTTGTATGAATTATCATCATTTTGGTCTTTAAAATACCAAAATTTCCACTGAACCTTGTATCTTGAAGATGTAATTTTTAAATATTAAATGATTGATAATTTGATTAGTTGTTCAGTACTTGAGTAGACTTTTTACCAAATACTCTTTTATTCATTTCTTGGATTGCTACTTCTTACTTTTAATTGGGTAAAAATATGGTGAAGACGTGCTACTCTAACGACTTTTCAATTTAACGAAGCCTCGAGGAATTTTAACAATTGATTAAAGATACAAGCTATAAAACGTGTAACTTTATCGTTTTAAGACACATTTTCCTGGCTTTTACTGTTTTCTTCCCACAACGGTGAGCCGTTATCAGCGCTCTAAATCCAGCGGGGGCAGATAAGCGGAGCGGCGACCTCGCCACCGCAGCTATGCGGAGGTCAGCAGGAAGCGGTGGAAGTGTCTGCAGGACGGTGTGAATGCTATCACCTCCGAGCAGAAATCAGTCAGTAAGCTGCCCTTCTGTTTACGGAGCTGTAGCTGCGACTGTGATGGATGGCTTTCTGCAGACAATCCACCGCTCCCTCCGGGCCACACAGCAGGGCGGGGGATGGAGCGGCGAAAAGCCCAGCAGGGAGAGACCGCGTGCGTTTGTGGAGCGTCGACGTAAGGCTGTTTTAAGGCGGATCTAATGCTAGTCAAGTCGTTTCCCAGATTAAACTCGGTTTCAGTTGTTTATGAAACACAAATTCTCAACAGCCTCTGTAAAAACGCTTCAAACTGCATATTTTAACACTTTAGGCAACAAATGTACCTTAATGTATGGAAATCTTTATCATCTCACAATTTGATTCAAAATTGATTTTTGATTCAAAACTGATAAAAATTAACAATCAATATAGGCCTGTAGGCAACACAACACATGTTCCGACATTTATTTCACAAAATTATTCTTAGACAATAAAATTCCAGTCCAGTTTTGAGTTGTTTTAGGGCGTTCTGTTGACTCAACAGAACACCACTTATACACGTGAAAATGGCTGCAAACAGATGCGCATTTATACAACCGTACGTCTTTGAAAAGCAGAAGTGGAGCCTCCAGTATAACCAACAAGATTGCAGTAAGTGGTTTCTCAATCATCAACAAATATCTTGAATATTTTCTTGAATAAGAAAATAAACATTTTATTGCCTAAAATTGTATAATGTGTGCTGTTATTCCATTTAGTGAATGCTTTGTTTTAGTTGCATTATTTTATTATTTATTTATTTATTTCGAGAATCAATTAGTCATGATGAATTTGATTAATCAATTCAGCCTGCATTTGATGATCTGAAACATGCAAGAACAAAACTGCATGTATTTAAGGTTAACTTTCCTTTATTTTCAGATGAGTTGAATCGAAATTAAAAGTTACTTCTTTACGTTCTGCTTATAATAAGAAACGGCTGTTTTTCTTCGAGGACAAACCAACACACCTAAACAGCCTGATGGAGCGTTCGCCTCATCCGCTCCTGCTGCACTCTATCCTGAATCATTAATGCTTTCTTTCCCCTAAAAGTTGCACACAAAAACTCTGGAGCTTGCACCTCTTCTCTTTCAGAAAAACCCTGCAGCACTTAGCATCGGCAGAGTCATGTCCAGACTTGTTGTCATTGATGGTATAACTTATTCATGTGGTTCTTTTTTTTTTATGGCTGCTGAATTCAGCTGCACCGGCACTTAGGTTGGTGACCTTTCACACCAATCTCTGCAGAGAATAATGGCCCTGACAGCCAGGGACACTTTACCCCCCAAACCCATGTTAAGGTACGAAAAAAACCAAAAAAAACTACTGTGGTAAAAGTTGCGTCTAACGCAGAGCTCCTCCACCTCTGGCCACTGCAACTACACAGACTCAGAATTTTCTCTGCTTTTTAAATATTTATCCGCTCATAGCATGAGACGCAGCATGGGACAGAAAACAAGCCGAAGTCCTGCTGAGTCCATCCCACACAAATAAACACACAACAACAAAGGGGAAAGACAAAGGTGGACAGATCTGGATGTCAAACACTCTTGTGTCTGTTTTAAACCAGGATAATGATGTGTTGAATGAGGTGGAAGCCACTGAAACTGTTTGTTTTGAACTGTTTTGGGCTCTATTTGTGGGAATTGTTGCATTTAAAACCCTCAAGCCGCATCCTCCTGTTGTTGCAGATTCAGCTGCATCAGCACTTCTAGGTAATGCTGGTTTTTTGCCAGCCTCCAAATGCTCACAAGCTGCAGTGCACTGGCTAATTAAACCTGCGTCGCTTTAAATCTGTCCGTGCTCATGGGAATGATAACACAAAAATAGATGCATACACACCAAAACAAAAATCTAAACAATAAAAAGCAACTAAAGGGAATCGGAAACAATTTACAGATTATGTGCATCATTTTCAAAAATATACAAATATAGGAAAATGTACACATATATATGTATATATTTTGGAAACAGCAGAGTTGTGGCATTGTTATTAGCAAAAAATTTTTTTCTTAAAGGTGACTTATTCATCCAGCAGCCCGCCGTGTTTTTGAATTAAAAATGTTTAAAGTTGACAGGTAATTGAAAATATCACTTGATAATTATGTGTTATATACTATAAATTCTTAAAAAATGCAAACATAAAAAACCCTAAATAAATAAGCAGCGCTAAGCCTGGTGGGAGCACCAGTAAAGCCTGGTGGCCCGCCAGGCTTATAATACACTGGCGGAAACCCTTTTATGTTTCTTTGAACATGTTATCATAGATATTTGGGCTGTAAAAACATGTTCATTACTGCTTTTTGCGGAAAGTCTTTCTTCAATAATGAGATTTTAGTCTGCGCATTTGTTTCAGCTCGTGAAACAAATGCGTAATTATACAACCACCTTTGAAAAGCAGAAGTGGAGCCTCCTGCATAACCAGCAACAAGAACAAGAAAGCAGCAACTGGTTTCTGTATGGTAAGTCAACAAGAAAACACTTTGTCTTTTCCAGCGGCCATTGCACAGCACATACAGCGGTAAAACCAGCTGAAGCTGGAGCTGTTATTGGGTTGCTAGGTAACGGGCAGTGATTGATGAATTGTGACGTTACAGCCTGGAAGTTTTTGAAACGGCTTGGGTGGGTTTCAGAAACAGCTGAAAGTTTTCACATTAAAGAATAATAGTAAAAAACCAATTAAAAACATTTTGCTAACCGATTATCAATTAATCAAAAAAAAAAAAAAAAAAAAGACTCCAGAGAACAGCCCTGAACTGTATTGAAGTATTTTTCTAGCTGCAGATTCAACTTGTGCTACAAATAATCAATCGTTCAGGTAAGGAATACTGTTGTTACATTTTAGGACATTAAATGTTTATGTTCATGCTTAAAAATTTGACTAGTTTTGACAATAAATCGTCAGAACAACCAATTAATCGATAACAAATATCATCTATATCATATAATATAATATCGCAGCTCTAGTCGAAAGTACAAATCAAATACTTCCTTTAATAAACCAGCTTTTGGTATTTCTCTGTAAGTAATTTTTCCTTGAGTTGTCAGTTTTTTCCTCCTTGTGGATAATTAAACAGCTTTATCCCTGTTTTTTCGACCTCAATCTGTAAAAACTGACGTCTCCAAACAGCAAAAAGCATGAAAATGCAAAACTCATTTGGTAACTTGTTAATTTGCAAGTTGCAAAGCAGCCATTTATTACCACTTCCTCACCTGCCCCATCGCTGAGCCATTCATTATGGAGGAGACTCACCTGCACAGCCATTAGCCGCAGCCTTATTCATTTCCTGTTAGCTGGCGCAGGTAGACTGTTAGCAGACAATGTGTCATTAATTTTGCAAGTACAAAGAGACGTGACCCCGTTTTCGGAGAGCCTGGTCACATGACCAGCGTGTAGTTAGCGGGCGTTGCAGGGGAAACAGACCATCAGTGTGTTTACACGGCTGCATCTCTGAGCTAGTATTAATAATAGAGCCACTTAGCATTCAGAGGCGCTGGTCGCAGCCTCGCTGTTTGTTTCACAGGTCATTAAATTTATGCCGCAGCCCTAATGTTCATTACAGCAGCAAGCTGGCCAGGGGTCTGTAACACTCGCTCACTGTCTTTAATCCCCCGCTGTATTCCTGCACCGGCTTCCTTTTCATCCCGCGCCCATTCTGCATCCCTCACATCTCACTTCATTTGCTTGACAATCTTTTTCCTGGTTTAATTAAAAGGATTCTGCCCGGCTTCCCAGGTTTCTTGTTAAAAATGCATCTTTCACACACAGCAAATGATTGTTTCCAACAAAACGCCTGGGCAAATATTTTAGTTTGTGCCTTACAAAGAGAGAAAAAAACCCATCCTAATTTATTTAATTCTTCCAGTTGTGCCATCATGAGAACAGTTTTGCCAATTATTCGCTGCAAGAGGTCAGTAGTTGCACAGTTTGATGGCAGGTAATTTTGTTTTCTCTGAACAAGCCAGAGTCACCATGCTGCAGGTGAAACAACTAGTGATTCAACTAGAAAACAGAACAATTTCATTGTTTGTTTTGGCTCCTAATATATTAATGAAACCACTCAAGACTAAAAAGTTACGTAAAATTCATGAAGGCAGAACTGTCTTACAAAACCAAGTGGGTAAACTAACAATAATCTGCAAAAATGTAGACCTGAAATGATTAATCGTGATTAATCGCTCATTGAAAGAATTAAGAATTAATTGTTAACTGGAGTATACAGACTCAGAAAAAGTATGTTGCAGAAAGAACATACCCAGAGAAGTAATTAAGCCCAAACTGTACAGAAATATATACATTTTGCATAAAAAAACAAAACACCTTTCTCTCCAAATATATTCTTCCTAGAACTTCTCAAATGGCAGTTTTAGCTTAATGTAGCTAAAAAACCAACCTGGAAGTGTGAAAGAGTGAAATCAAAATAAAACGCTTTATATCCACCAAACAGATAGACAAATTTAATAGATACAGCATTTTGGTAACACATAAATCACTGACCGACATTACGGCTGGAACGATTAATCGAGTTTTGAAATGATAATCAACTAATTTAGTAATTACTTTATTATTAACAGGAGAATACAGACTCATAAAATTAGAATTTTCCAACATAACACACTCAGAGCAATAATTAAGCCAAAACTGAACAAAAAAACCTATACATTTAGCATTCAAGACAATAAAAAACCCTTTGTCTATAAATATGTTCCACCCAGAACTCCTTAAGTGGCATTTTTAGCTTCACCTGATTAAAATAAAATCTATTAAGCACCTTTTGGTATCCAATTATTTATGGGTTAATCAGGAAAACAACCCTAATCAACTCTAATCGTAGAAATTCAGAACTGAAAGTGTTTGTCTTTGAACTGACCAACAGAGCAATAAATCTTTTTTTGCACATCAACACTGGAAACATTCAGGAGAATTTTTTTCCAGAACGTTTCTCTCCATGGTTCCTGCTCCCAAACGGTCTTCATGCAAAGAAACGTGAAGAGACTGAGAGCAAAACGCAAAAAGTAAAAATGCTGAGGTAAGCTTTATTTTGTGCGCTGTTGAACCAGAAAAGGCTCTGCGGTATACAGCAATCAATTCCACATGCATTGACTATCTTAAAGAGAACAGAAAGCAGCTGCAGACAATTCATTTCAACACGCGATAAATTTTCAGAAATATATGATTTACGGCCGTCTTCACACGCTTTTCACATCGATTCTGATATCCAACAAGGCGCAGGGCAGAAAATGTGCAAAACAAAAGGTAAAGACATCTCAATCCACATATGGCATGACTGGAATTAAAAACGGATGTTAGACGCCTGCCTCAGCGCTAACGTTAACACGCCACTTGTGTAGATCTGCGCAGGAAATATTTACAAAGAAGTTTTTTTAAATACAAAATGAAAAATGTATATATTTTGTACAGTTTTGGATAAATTTCTGTTCTGACCGTGTTCTTTCATCATGAATGCAATTTTTCGAGTTTGCATGATCCAGTTAATGATTAATTGATTACTAAATGAGTTCATAATTATTTTAATAATGGATTAATTATGATTAACTCAATTAATCGCTTCAGCCTTGCTATGTTTTGTACCAGTGAGAAAATAAGAGCCAGTTTGTCACCAACCCAGCTCTTCTAGAAGAAGTCTTGCTTTTGGGAACCGTCCCAAACTCTGTGAACTGCAAAAACACAAAATCCTACAAAAAAGCATTTTGTTCACTTGAGAAAAACCAACTTACAACTAACATTTCATAAAGTACTAGTTCCGCTGGAAGATTATTTCACGTATAGCAATATATTTTTTCCAAGTTAAAAATGAGAATATACCAGAGGAAGTAGTACTTTTCCCTCAATGTTAAGGAATTACTGACTTAAACTCCAATATCTTGCTAAAAGGTTACTTGTAAGTTACTTTATTCTTTTTTTCAAGTGTAGTAATGTATTTGGACTAGAAACGAGACCAAAAATACTTGGTAAGAGTTTGTGTTTTTGCAGTGCTGGTCCATCATCCTTTCTGCTGAACTGGATCATCTGTAGATTGGGATCTGAGGTTCTGCGAAGCGTCGAGTCGTGTGGCTTTCTAATTAAAGCTGACGCCGCCTCTGAGGCCCACCAGTCCCGATGTCAAAGGTCGACATGCAGCCTCTGAAACCACCAGGTACCAAACCACTGTGAAAGGGCAAGAATGCCACACCGCAACCCCCAATCCAACTCGTCTGAGCGTCGCGATTTCCCTCTAAATCCCTCCACCTCCGTCCGAGTTTTTCTTTGTTAGCGGGAAAAAAAGCCCTTCCTCTAAGCTTTTATTCCCACCATGACACAAGAGTGAAAGAACAGAGAAAAGAAAGAAAGGAAGGAGGAAGAGGAAAGACTGTCAAACAATGACTACATGTATAGGAAACCCGCACTCGAGAGCCCTTTCAGCGAAGAGAAAAGAGCGGGAACGGTGCTCTGAAGGCCATCAGCTGAGGGATGAACACGTCGCAGGAACAAAACACCCCAGACAGAAAAGTGGACTTCTCCAACCACCGTTGACCTTTACCAGGCTGTTCTTCAAGAAAACAACTGGAAAACAAACTTCTTGAGATGCACTGTACACCAGGGGTGTCAAACTCAAAGTCTGGGGGCCAAATCTGGCCCGCCATTGTTTTTTAAGTGGCCCTCTAGACTCCAGCAAGATGCACAAACCGAACGGTTGTGTGCTCAAACATTTTATAATCAAATCAAAGTCAAAATCTTACCAAGTTCTTTGGTCTAGTTTTCAGTGCAAACATCTTAGCCCACTTGAAATAAGACACAACTAACTTACAAGCAGCTTTTCAGCAAGATATAGGAGGTTGTTTTAAAAAACACACATGCTTAATATTGCTGAAAAAGTTCAATACTACAGATTTTTAACTTACAAGACAGTTTTCCATGTTTTAAGAGAAATAATCTTGAAGTAGATAGTAGACTAGTAGATTTGTGTCCATCGATATTAAGGATTTATTAACTTAAAATAAGTTATTTCTTGCTGAAAAGTTACTTTTCTCTTATTTCCAGTGTAATAAGATATTTACGCTTGAAAATAGACCAAAAATACTTGGTAAGATTTTGTGTTTTTGCAGTGCAAATTACATCAGTCCCTTTAGCTTACCACAATTCAACAATCATGGAAATTAGGAATGGGCAATAAATCAATAATATATATCGCAATACACAAGTGATTAATATCAACAGGTAATACATCTGATAGAATATTCTATAATTTCACCAAACTCCGATTCAGAACCGCACAGCATTCTGGGAGATGTAGTCAGAAGATTTAGCTGCTCAACCCTTCACAAACAGCTTCACCAAGTTAGTGGCCTCAACTAACTCACTTGCTCTCTGGTTACCTAGCAACTCATTCATTCTTTTTGTTACTTCTGCTACACTGCTGCCTCCACATTACTTGATATAGTTACTTTTTTATATGGCGAGTAACATGGTCACATTTACCATCATTAATAAGAGCAAATATCACACAATTTCTTTAAAATATTTTTAAATTAGCTCCACACAAAAAAAATATGATTTTGATCGCAAACGATAATAAAAAACAATCACTGATCAAAGTTGAAAGATGTTCAATACTATTAAAATTTAAGAAATGTTCAGCTATTTGTACTTTAACATTTTGCAATGGGTTTTATCTATACATTCTAGGACAACCAGCTCTATGAGAACATTAAGGATCTTTATATGAGCCAAAATAAAAATGAGTTTGACTTCCTGGCTGTAGAAATAGTGAGGAAAAGCTGCACAGAGAAACCCCATTCATCATGCCGCCTCACCCCCCCGAACACTCGGCGTCTTGACGGATTTGGTACAAGCGAGCCAGAGCTGTAAACAGAAGTCACGGGGACTCAGAGGTCTCGTTTACCGGTCAGGGTTGCAGCAGCGCGTCGACCCCGAAGGTCAGACGGCTCGGGCTGCAGAGGAGGCGAGTCAACAGAGTAATCACTGCAACTTCATCCACAGAGCTTGTTCAGGCTCTGCTTTTTCGTCTGGTTGGCATTCTCAGCACAGGAAACTGCTGGTTGTCAACTTCCACCTCCTCAGAAAAGAAAAACATTCTGCCTTTTATTCTTCCCCCTGAAAGTTGAAAAAAAAACACAGCAGACTTTTCATAGTGGAAGAAATATAAAATTAAACCTCTCAGGTGTCTGCAAAAATGCAAATATCACAGGTACATAAATCAATTTTACCGCAAAATCTATTAGATTTTAACAAAACAAACCAAAAATTTTCCACTCCATTTTTTCCCTGGTGTTAAAAGTCTGTTTCAATGCCAGAACCGACTAAATGAAAACTAAAGCAGTGGATGTTGCCATAAATACAGAAAGCAGTAAAAACATTTCCACATTCAACTTTCCAGGCTTTCCTGATAGCTGGGTGCAAAACATTTAGCGAGGAAATACCTGAACATTACTAGTGATTTATTGTCTGAAGGTCCCTAAAGTCATGAAAAAAAAAAACACGAGATCTGGCCTCTGGTGCATTTTTCCGATGTGAAACAGTCAAAACAGCAGAGTTCATGGACGAAAAACAAAAACAAAAAAAAGACAGCACTTCTAGTACTTTATTTGGCACAGTTTAAAACTGCATTTCAATATATTTTCAGCTGGTAACTAAAGTACTGATGGCTAAAATGTTAGACTTCAGGCTGGAATGTGATATTTATTAATATTTACTTAATTTTGAATTTCCAATAGAGATAAAGAATGCTATATATATATATATAAATATTTTTTTTCTGTAAAATGTAAAAACTTCTGGAAAAAACAAACATTTCTTGAAATACAGAATAGAGTTTGTTCAATATGACACTGTTTTTTGTGTGTATTTATTTTACATTGTTTATGCAGTTTAATTCTGAAAATCGGGAAACCGGATATCACTGAGTTAGCACTTCCTGTTTAGCGGTGGGCTTTGTTTGTAGCTCTTTAGCGCAGCTCTTAAAGTTCATAAACATGTTTATTTTGTATGTAGTAGCATACATTTACAGTCTAAAACTAATTTTAGTGACAGAAATAGTTCATGATGTTTTCAGTTGATGGAAATGTTGCTCTTTTGTGTCTGAGCTGTTAGCATATTTAGCGTTTAAACTAGCGGGACAATTAGCTTCATTTTTAAACATCTTGATGCGCTTTATTGTTGTTTTGCAGTCTTACTTTTGCATTAGTGTGTTTTATAAAGCTCGGTAATGACAGTTATCCGTCTAGCAACCAGAGCAAGTGGAAAATAAATAAAAAATATTAAATTGTATTGTTCCGTAGCAGAAAAATTTTAATTCAAGTGGAAAAGCAGCAAGATAAATGAAAATTTAAGAAAACAGATTCAAACTAAACACGTAAAAACAAAAACAACAAAAAAAATACTGTACTGTTATTAAAAATAACATACTCATATTAAAATTAACCCTTAGTAACAGAGACCAAGTCACTCCATCCTAAAATAAAAGCTAAAAGTAGCAATTCTTTTGGTGAAAAACAGATGAGAGATGGCCTGGGCATTTCTTAGAATAAAAAAATACACTAGTATTAATATGACAAAGGAGATGAAGAGATAATTGTTCATCTTCATATTTCCAATAAAAGTCAGGCTTGATCTTTGATCTTTTCTCAGAAACAAGCCGGTCTGACCTCGGAGCGACCTCATCAGCCGGCGACACAAGCTGCTAAACTGAGCTTAGTTTCACCATCAACTCACCAAGAACTCAACATTTAGTGGATAAAATTAACACCTGGAAACCTGAGAGAAACACAAAGGTGTCCAAGCAATGAAAAATTTAATAACTTGCTTTATTTTCCATGGTAAATGAGAAAATAATCACAAAATATTTAAAATAAATCTTATTTATTTGTGGAAATGTGTTGCTAATGCTACCCGTTTCTGAATTACATTTGTGGAAAATGCCCAAAACCTTTGGACAGCTCCGTCTCAAAAAATGACTTATTCCATTGTAATCCCTGTCTGACAAGCAAAAAACAGCCATCAGCAATAAATAGAAAGCAAATCTGGACTTGTAGAGAACGTTCTGGATCAATACCGACCTAAAAGCCTTTTATTGGATCTACTACAGGTGTCAAAGTGCCAACCCAGTTCTCAGGCGTGGATATGAAATACAACGCACCTAAACAACAAAAACAGGCATGGTTTCTGAACAAATTCAGATCAGATCATCTTTTTTTGTCTTCAGTTAGTTAAATGGATAATGTTCTGTTACATTTTGTACTGGAGTCTTTTTATAAAGATCAAAAGATTCAAATTTGCATTTGAAAAAGTAGTTCTTGTTGCAAAGTGATGCAATAGTTTACAGTTTTGTATGAATGTTTGACAAAAAACCTGACATTTTGTGGGTTTAGGATCTATTTAAACAGCAAATACTTAGCTGTTTAGCTAATGGTCAAATAAAGTACATTTCAGCTCAAGGGTTTTAAGTATCCAACTTATTTATTAAACAAAATAGAAGTTAAAATGGGGACAGAAGGGATGGTATAAAAGACCATAAAACTCTGAATGTAAATATAAACACATATTTTCAGTATATTTGCCCCTAATTGTGTTCAAGGAGAGATAAAGTGTTTTCTTTTTAAAAAATAATGTGACAATAAACTTAAGATTTTGCAAAAAATGAACATAAACACCTGATACCAGCTGTGAAGCACGGCGGTGGAGGGATAATGGTTTGGCTCAAAGGAAACTGAGTAACATGCGGTCAATGTGAAGCGATTTGTCCGACAACTGAAGCTTAAAATAGAAATGTTCATGTAAGAAGAAAATTATATTGTGAAAATAGTGGAGGGGAGGCCTTCACTACCGTTGTGGTTTCATTTTCATTTGATAAATTATGACCGTGTGAAACTTTCTCTGTGGTTTTGTACGCTGATTATTTTTAGTTGATGCTGATGTGTAAAACCTTAGTTTGGAAAGAGGGAGTAAATCCTTTTCCCTACGACTATGGAGATCCAATTACCTGCATGGTAGATTTTGCAAGTACCTGCAGTTTTTCAAAAGATCTTAAACAGCAACTTTCAAAAAGGGGAAATATAAGTAAAACAACCAAACTGATCAAAAGAGAAGCAGGAGGAAAAAATAGAGGTTCTTCCTCTATTAAGGAAAACTTTTTATGCAACATTTATACTCGCATAAGAAAATGGCTGCAAACAAATGAGCAATTATACAACGGCACATCTTTGAAAAGCAGTAGGCGAGCCTCCTGCACAACTAACAAGAATGCAGCAAGTGGTTTCTGGAAGATAAGTGAACATCCAAGCACTTGTCTTTTCAAGCAGCCATTGTACAGAGCATACAACGGTAGAACCAGCTGACCAATTGTGCTGGGGTTCCACTTGAGTTGCTAGGTAATGGGAAGAGCTTAATTGGTGTTGCTAGGTAACGACGCAGTGCCTGGTGATTTGTAATGTTACATTCCGGAAGTTTTTGAAACGGCTCCTTTTTCAAACACCAAAATAAATTAACTCACTGACAAGAATCGCATTGGTGGGTTTTACCTAACCAATGTGTTTAGAAGCAGCAGAAACTCAAATGGAAGAACAAAAACACTTAAAATCAGAATTTTTCATAATAGGTCCACTCTAAAACCTGATAATATCCTTCAGATCAGTCTTTCTCTAATTACGGTCCGCGGGCGCCACCTAGTGCTCCGCAAGTTATTGCATGTTTATTTGCCGTGAGCTCAAAGTGCGACGCTACAGCTAGCTTAGAGAATGTTTAAAAATAATCCTGTTCAAATGGCTTAAATCTGAGTAACTCAAAAGAAAAGCTGAGGATACAGGTGGAAAGAAAACAACGCGGGGCTACTGCTAAGATCGGAGGAGTTCATGTCTGCAGGAAAACTTTTCAGTTTCTCAGGGTGAGCTGCAGATTCTATGGCTTTTATAAGACAAAGGCAGCTGCTCTGTGACTGTTACATGGGTTAGATGGTCGTCAGATTGAAAAAGTTTGAGAAACACTGATTCAGATGTGGGAAATACCTAAAACCTGATTTTTAAAAACAAACCTTGCATTGTGTTATGGATCTGCAAGGCGAATACGACTGCATCAGCCTTTCTCCAAACCTCTCCATGTTTGATGGAGCTACCGGCCGCCGTGTCGCAGACCTCTGCTGGCTCGGACGGTGATTGATATACATGAGGCCACGGAGGGGAACTTTATTAAACGTAGGAGCCATTACTCTCCCTCTGACATATTGGGGTCTCACCTTGTGCAGGGAGGAGGCGGCGTGCCGTCAGGGAGACGTGGAATATTCACACATATTTTTAATGAATGCACAGCAGCCATGTGCTGGTTTTCACTACGTTTGAGTTTTATTTGGATGCTTTTATTGCCTGGATGGCGAACACAAACACGCCTCTGTGTGCGTTTGGCTGAGGGCTTGAATGCAGGATGAGTCATTCGGCTGTCGTAGCGCAGAGAGCGAGGGCACAATAACAAATCCAGAGCCGCTCATTCACTCCCCCGACACACACTAGGAGACATTACGCAGTAATATGCGGCGGCTCTACAGCTGCCGGCCTGGACGGTCTGCAGGAACAAACCCCCCTCCCTGAGGCTGCGTCCGCAGCTGCAGGACGCGCCGCGCAGCCGCATCTGCAACCGCACAAACACCTGCAGCCGCACCAAGACTCACCACAGCACACAAGGCGCCATCCATTAAACACAGACCTGCTAACAGATGCTTGACAATTTTTATTTTATGAACCATTAAGCTGAGGCGTCGCATTGTTCCTACATTAAATAATTTCCTCATTAAATCTGAAATATTACAGTAATTAGAATAACACTGATGCCAGGTTGCATTACTTCAATTTTCTCCTTCGTATTAAACAATTGTCTTCTTCTCTATGAATAGGTGTTGATGCATTCAATGTGAAGAAAAATAAACAAATAATTGGATTTTTGCAAAGAATTTTACATTTTCAAGTTAGATAAGTTGAAAGAATCCTTGATTTTACTTTAGAAATTGAAGTAAACCATGTGCAGTTAATTCATATTCAATATTAGAAGTACAATGAAATCTCATCTCAAATGGCCTTAAAAAGTTTTAAATTTGAGTTGGTAAAACCTGCAGAAACCCTGTCTGCGTATTGATGCACATTAAGGCATATTTGTTGCTTGAACCATTAAAGTAGGTAGTTCCAGGTGTTTTTAGAGGGGCTCTCAAGTGTTTGTGGCTGCAGACATTTTCTAGGAAGAACTAATAAAGGTGTAATTTGTGGTAATTGGTCTCTGTGTTTTTGACCGGATTGCAACATTTCTGAGATTCAGAGAGCTGCACAAAATTGAAAAAGTAAAGCTGCCATAAGATCCAACAGGGATGCGGTGCGTGTGTGTTTTCAGTGGGCAGGCAGCCAATACAAAGTGAAAGAAGCTGGCACAGACCAAAAGGTGACTTAGGGGTGATTAAGATAAAAGCAGCTGACATGGAAGCCAGATATTATCAAGCGGAACAAATAAAGTTGAAACGCATCAGATGTCTTTTACTCAGAGTGGAAACATCACTGTAAAAAAACAAACTACAAAACATGTTTATTACTTTTGTGCAAAATTATTCTTAGATAATGAGATTTTATGACCCCAACTCAACATTTATACTCGCATGTGAAAATGTCCACAAACAGATGCACAATTATACAACCATACATCTTTGAAAAGCAGAAGTGGAGCCTCCTGCACAACCAACAAGAATGCAGGAAGTGGTTTCTGGATGGCAAGTCAACAACAAAACGATTGTTTTTTCCAGCAGCCATTGTACAGCACAGACGGCGGTAAAACCAGCTGACAAACCGTGCTGGAGCGCCCTGGGGTTGCTAGGTAACGGTGCATTGCCCTTTGAATGTGATGTTACATTCAGAAGGTTTTCCAGATACCTTAAAACTTGAACTTGCAAAAAAATGGCTGGGTGTTTTTTAATTCCTCGGGTTGTTTTTAGAAGCAGTAGAAACCTAGATGGAAGTACAAAAAGTTGCAATATGTAAATTCTGCATAATAATTTCCTTTTTGAAGAAAATAAAGGGACGTTTATTCATCCAAACATGAAGCTACACCTTCTCCCTTCCATCATGCATATCTTTGGCGTTCAGATGATTAGTTCAGGGCTCGTTTTGCTGCCCTTTCCATTCAAATGTTTTAATGCAAAAACTGAAAGAGTGCACAAAAGCACGTAGGTGGAAAGCCATCTGTTGGCAGAACGCAGACAAAGTGTTCATATAGAGCAGACAGGGAGGAGAGCAGAGGAAAATAAACTGTTTAGGACTCTGCCCCCTCATAATGAAAACACTGCAATACGTACGCCTATACTCCACCATCATTACTGCGTATGGCTGTCACTCAAACACACACACGCAGACCCACACACACACACACACACACACTGAGCTGACCTTTGCAATAAGAAATGAATGCATAAAACTAAAATTTGCAAATGACAAATCTGCATTTCGGCCCTCCGGGTTTCCCCTGAGGTGGGCTTCAGAGAGTCAAATGAGGGCACTTTGTTTTAATGTGCAGCCTCTGGGAGGCGCACACTCACTCTCTCTCACACACACACACACACGCACGATAGCATACAAGCAAGAAGATTTAAATTTCAACTAGACTGGAGATCTCTGTAAAGATTAAAAAAGGCATTCCAATTCCTTTTCAGAGAACGGAGGAGGGAAGCGATGATAGAGAGCTGGAGGAAGAGAGGAGAGGGGAGGAACCCCCCTGTGGCACGCCGAGACGAATGGAGGAAGACTGGGAGGACGAAGGAGCGGGAGCAGAGGGAGCTGCAACAGTTTAACCTTCGACCGGGGAGTTAGCTTCTGGAATCACAAAGCAGGTCAGCTTTTACACAAACGAGTCTGAACCACGTTCTGAATCCGCTAGCAGAACTTAGCGCAGAAAACCAACAAGATCTCTACCCTGTATAAGATTTTCAAATTAGTCGATAGATAATTATAAACACATTTTTTGTTGTTAGTTAGTGAAATATTGCCAAGCTGAAGGCATAATACTTCCTGTGTTATCCAGTTTTAACTCCAACAGTTTATTTTTAAACAGTTATAAGGCAAAACCTGAAACTGCTGCTGCGCATGTTACTCAGCAGGTTGTTGCCACTAAACTAAATTAAACTAGCTTAACTGGCTAAGAGACGTCGAGCATTCCTAGCGTTTCCTCTTTTCTGTACAAAATAATTCTTAAATAATGAGATTTTACGTCCGCGCTCTCCCAACTCAACATTTACACTCGCACGTGAAAATGCCTGCAAACAGATGCACAATTATACATCCATACATCTTTGAATAGCAGCAGTAGAGCCTCCTGTACAACCAACAAGAATGCACCAAGTGGTTTCTGAATGGTGAGTCAACAACAAAACACTTGTCTTTTGCAGCAGCCACTGTTCAGTGCATCCAGCGGTAAAACCAGCTGACCAAAAATGCTGGAGTTTTGCTTGGGTTGCTATGTAACAGGCTAAGCTGGGGTTGCTAGGTAAAGGCACAGTGCCCAATGAATGTGACATTACATTCGGAAGGCTTTTGAAACGGATAATTTTCCAAACACCAAAAAAACACGAACATCCGAGATGTTATTAAAAACTAAACAGATTCTTGGAAATCAGTCCGAAATTTTAGATTTGAGGAGCAGAGAGAAACAAAAATACCTCCAAATAAACCTTAAACTGCTTCTTTTTTCAAAAGACCTTCAGCTCCTCTTGACGAGATTTGACAGACAAGGTGCAGGAGTGTGTTCATCCCTCCGCAGCGCGAGTGTGTGTGGGAGTGTGTGTGCAGGAAGGGAGGAGGGTCAGGCATTCGGCCTGTTAAGCATCTGTCATTAAACAGTGTAAGTTGTGTGTCTTTCATGGTACACTGCCTTCACTCCATCAGCTCTCACTGTTTTCCACAACCAGGTCAGAGCACCAGTTCAGACAAAAAGGTTCAAACCAGCAACTTATCCTCTGAATCTGGATCTAAATCCTAAACATTTTTAGTTACGTTTCACCTCATCAGGAAATAAAACAGTGAAGCAGAAAAAAGTTATTTTTTCCTCTTCAAATTTAGCTTTAAATGCAAGGATTTGATGCATCATTTTTTGGTTTTGCCTTCCAAAAATTTAAAGATTTGTCAAAAATACTTTGAATCAACATTTATTTAGTAAATTGTCTAAATCGTCATTTAATTCTTATTCAGAAAATAAAACACAAGGAGAAAGCAGTGTGAAGTTTATTATTTTGTCGACTAACGCTCTATTGTAGCCTTTCTGCACATTCTCACTCCCAATTTAAAAAAATCCTTGAATATTTAAATAAACCATCAGAGAGCCTCATGTTTGGCTTATTTTTCTATTTTACTCCAACTTGCATAATAAATTCTTCTGGGCTGTTCACTGGTTGTATTTTACAGTGTAAATTGTATTTATTTTGCTGGATTTTGTTAAATTTTCTGCCTTTTTTGCAATGCTTGTATTGCATTTCCCAATGTTTCAGTTTTTTTCTGCTTGCATTATATGTGCAGCAATTTGAAAATATTCCCAATAAATAAAGATGTGATTATTGAAAATAATTTAAAAAATGATTTTTCCTTCAAAATTTAAAACTGATTACATATCTTACTGTCACCTAACATTTTCACCAAAATATATCTTTTTCATTTACTGTTAAATTAGTTGCATTTTTGAAGAAACTTGTAGGTTTATGCAAATCAGAAGCTAAAACATTTTCACATCAAGCTTCATAAACAGATGGAGATACAATCACTGAGTTATTGTACAAATTATGATAAATATACAGCAATAAAATCATTCAACACAACAACTATTTACACTTTAAATGTAAATATTTTTCACTCACAACCCAATGAAAGCAATTGAGAGTCTAATTTAAAAAAAAAAAAACCCTTTAAATAAGAAACAATAAAAAAATGATTAAAAAGAACTCCACCAGGGTGATAGCTGGATAGCAGCTGAAACAAAATTTTTTTAATTTATATCGCAATTTAAAAATTCTCCATAAATGTGATCCATCTGCATGAGATGATGAATCCTAATAACTGACACAGGAGTGAGAATTTATTTCATACAAGCTGCATTGATTTCTTTTTGTCTTGCACATGTTTGTAACCGATTCCAACTGAAACATTTGAGCCAAAAAACCTTTTAGAGCCGAAACGGGGTCGTGTTTTTAACTTGTTACAGCCAAAGAAAAGCCACAACGATGGCATTAGAACGCAATCAGTGCCTGTCGGCTGATTTATTCAGGCGGGACTGCAACATAACCCGTCCTGAAATGTTCTCATTTGGAGTTAAAAGCAAACTGCAGTCATAAGCAAAAGGCCAAATTTCCTACACAAACCTAAGGCCATCCATCATGACGGTCGCGGACTAAATGCCACCTGGTTTTTCATGACTCAGAGCAGATCTGTGATTAGAGGAGAGCCGGAAACGCAGCAGCAGAGGGGATCGCTGCAGCGTTTATCCAACAGCTGGAAAACAATTTAATTCAAACTTTTTCAAGCACTTTCAAGGGAAGTTTTCAAACTTTTCCAGCACCAACATTTTGGAGATAAAACATCACAAATTCAGTAAAATAAAGACAATTATATCTTATTTTATTTCTATTGTTAATGTCTTGTGAAAATATTCTCCATCAGGAACAACGTAATTTAAAATATAACAAAATTTAATATTTTGAAATGTCTCACACACATGCACACGCACAGCTGTCAAAATACAAATTTAACAAAAAAAACTAAAAACATATTCAGATTAAAAAAATACTTGGCATTTAATTTACCTCTTTCCAAAGGTAAATTAAATGTTAAATTCATTAATTCAGATTCTTCAAAGCGATATTGTAGATGGCTGTTGGCAGGAAAAATCTCCTGTAGCTGTCTGTGTTACAGCAAATCTGAAGCCTCTGACTGAAGATAATCATAACTTAAGAGAATCACAAACCAATAAGTCATTAGTTTCATTTCCATTGGCGGTATAATAGAGCAAATTGGAATTACAAAAATAAATGTTCTTAAAGAAAACATCAATTTTGATTTTAATAAGTTTTTGCGCTAGAATGAGGAGGTTTTTCAGCTGTATCGAAATTAGTACATTTCACAAAACTGCATGGAAACACTTTGTAGCATCAGCAGGCGCAGCTTGATGTTACTGCTGGAGAAAAAGAGGGAGACGACGAACGACAGCAGGAAGTGGCTGCTTGATTTCTAATGACGGATTGTGTGAACCAACTTATTCACATGTGGTTTTTATTACGATTTAACGGAAACCCCACAATGGCGAAATTGTGTTTGTTTGTTTTTTTTATTTATTGTGACAGGCAGTGTAGGCTTTTGATCAAACATTTGATTGCACTTTATTACAAACACGCAGACTTTCCAAATTGAAATTCAGGATTTTAGAACGCTGCATCTGCTGGTCGCTGGAAACCCCACCACTGGAGGTCACGGAGGGCCACGGAGGGGGCTAAGTGAGACCTTACTGGACAGGCGGGTCGGGGTTCAGGCTGCGCTGGCATATGGGTGTGAAGGAGGCGGGAGAGCGGCCAAGCTGTCCACTCTGCTTCTCCTGAGACGCCCAGCTGTCACAACAGACACTTACCAGCCCTCACACTAAACACCCACAGGGGAGACGGGGGGGTCAGGGGGCACGAAGGGGTATCGGGGGTAGCATCCTTCCTGTTTCAACCAGAAGCAGAGGAACTGTGCGCTCTTCCTCCTGTGCCGGCCCTCCTCCCTGCCAACTCTGAAGCCGGGGCGCTAACCTGCTAATTATAGCCGCTAAAGGATGAAGGTCTGACCCAGATTCTTATTTTAGGTCCAGAGTGCAGCGAGAGCAGAGGGAACCGACCCAAATCAAGGCCGATCGAAGCTTATTATTTACAAGAATTACTTTATCACTGCAAAACACTAAACCCTACTGACATATTCACTTGTCTTGAATATCTTAAATGTTTTCCAGGCACAATCAAGTAACTATGTTACTAGGACTGTCGTGATAACAATAACTGAGGTTACTGCAATAAATGATAATATAGTTGTTTGAGACCAGGTGTTTTAAACAGCTGAATTTCCCAAATGCATGAAAGAACTAAGGCAACACTTCAGGTATGTTTTCTGATGAGGGAACAACATTATGACATGATGCAAAGTTAAAATAAGTTAATTTTACATAATAATAAGCCCCTTTTAAGCTTCATATAAAGCAAAACTAACTACAGAACTGTCAGTTTCACAATTTTTTGTTTTTCTTTAAAAGATCTGTAAAAGTGCTGCCTGAATCTGTTATTTTGTTATGTTATTTATGTTTTTTTTGTTTGTTTTGTTTTATTTTAGCCTTTAAACTGTACAAAACCCCAACATCTTATCAAGTATTTTTGGTCCAGTTTCTAATAATTCCTTAGTACTAATTTGGAGATCATGTGAAAATGGCTGCAAACAGATGAGCAATTACACCACTGCATGTCTTAGAAAAGCAGAAGTTGAGCCTCCTGCGCAACCAACAACAATGCAGCAAGTGGTTTCTGCATGATAAGCCAACAAAACACATATCTTGTCCAGCAGCCATTAGTAGCAAAACTAAGTGTGCTGGAGCTCAGCTTGGGTTGCTAGGTAACTGAAAGTGTTACTCAACATTTAGGAGGTTTTTGAAACGGCTCGTTTTCACCAAAAACATTAACTTATTGCTAAAAACCTAAATTGTTGTCTTTAGAAACAGCTAAGACCCTAATGGAAGCATAAAAACGTGCAAAATGTGAAATTTGTACAATAAGTTTCCAGTTAGAAAAATTCTGTAGCCCAAACAAAATTAAAATAGGCTGATTTTGATCAACTTTAAATATTTATGGTCATAAGGAAGCTTTGTTTTGTAATGTAAACATTTTTAACTCACAAAATGAAAAACCAACAGAATTGTTTTCCTTCAAAAAAGCAGCCAACATCTCCCAGGAGTGTTTTCTTTCTCCGCCAAACCATTCCCTCCACAGTAACAAAGAGTCCCAGTACCACCCGGATCACTTAACCTCGTGTCAAAACACAGGAGTAACACAAGCGCAGGGAGCAGGTGAAGGTCCTGAGCTCATAAAGGAATGTGCAAGCTGGGAGTAACACCCTGCGCACAAGAGTGGCCCTTTACTGGAGGGGTACAGCCGTTTCTGCAGAGCTAGAGCTGGAAACCAGCCAGGTAGAGACAGGAGAAAACACACCTTCACCTCAGGGATCCACAGAGCAACACGGCAGGGACACGACTCAGCGGTTTGGATTAAGGGATAAAAAGCAGGAGTTGGCTCTTACCACGGCGTCCCGTATATCCGGAATCCCTTTATGGTGACGTCCGAGTCCTGCAGGTACACACAGTTTGTGAGGAGCGACTGGACATTGTCAAAATCCTCCGGTTTGAGTTTGGAGACTGAAGGGAATCTGTAGTAATCCTGCTTGACCAGCTCTGCCATAAAGTCCTTATCGAAGGTCAGTTCATGGTTTCCGGCGATCACCACCTTGAACTCGTACGGAAGGCCACCTGGAGCAGACAAGAGCCCACAAATTGGTAAAAAAAACACAGAAAAACAAAAAAGGTTCTCTGTAACAGTCTGTGTAAAATGTGTTTAAATTAGATTTGGTCCAGTTGTATGCAGAATAATGTTTTCCCTTCCCAACATGTTGCTGATTAAAGGTGATCTATTATCCTTCCTTGAACAGGTTAGATGTTGAAAACATCTTTATTACATTTTTTTGCACAAAATCATTCGTGGGTAATGACATTTTAGTCTGGTCAGCTCCTTCCACAATTAGCTCTTTTACGTCGTCCTGTCTCTTTAAATCCAAATAAGATGCTTCTGGTCGCGCCCCCCAACTCAATGTGTGTGTAAAAAAATTGCAAACAGATTCGCAATTATGCAACCATACTTCCTTGAAAAGCAGAAATGGAGCCTCCTGCTCAACCAACCAAAATGCAGCAAGTTGTTCCTGAATGGCAAGTCAGCAACAAAACACTTTTTCCAGCAGCCATTGTACAGTGGTAAACCCAGCTGACAAAATGTGCTGGAGCTCAGCTTGCATGGCTAGCATTCCAAAAGCATCCATATTATTTCCTAGAGAAAGTAGATTCTTGCAGTTGCAAAAAGTTTCTAACAGTCAGCTAACATTTTTGGTCATAGAATATAAATTGACTGACAGAAATTAGCAGTTCTCTTTTTAGCCTTTCTGTTATCTGCTTGACACAAAACACAAATTTTAGCATTATATCACAAATATATATCTCTTTACAGTTTCTAAACCTGCCCTGCATTTTGCTTTATCAGAGATATTAGAATGGATTTTAAATTCAATAACAAAAGCCTAATTTTAATACATTATAAGACTGATTGTAGATACCATAAATAAGCATAAACTTGATGTATAGAAAGAAAATTCTGTGAATTATATAAATGTGCAGGTTTTATTTGCACAGAAACATCTTCTGAAGCATACATCTGTAAAAAGTCTGTATATTTTCCACCTGGTGTGCCAGTTTTTACAGAAACACACGTTTGTCAAAATATTTTCCAGCTGCAGCTCTCCCCTTGCCCCTCAGCAGCTCCCTGTATACCTAACCCGGAGCACAGATCACGACTGAAACGAAAGCCAGATAATTGGAGAGAAAAATACCTTCAATTCAGACAGTGAAAGAGGTTACAACCACAGTCGACGGTTCAGCTTGACCCCAACAGGCCACCGTCCATCGCTGTAGCTGTCAGGCAACAGGAAGAAAGCATGAACCCGAATCTGAACTAAATAGAGAAGAACATCTATTACAACTCTCATCCCCTCATCTTTCAACTTCTACTCTGCCCTTTTCTCGCTCCTCTGTCAAGGTGATTTGTCCCGGTTCCCCTCCGCTATCAGGAAACCGACTCACTGCTTTATTCCACCTGACTGAGCACTCAACCAAAGGTTCTGGCCTTCATCACCTTCCCATCACTGCCAGTTTCTCTTTTACCGCTCCAAGCTTCTCTTTTTACTGGCTGTATCAGGGCAAATCAGAGCCGTAAATTATGTTGAGCATTGAGAGAAAAACAGGAATTGCAAAGCAACCAGAGGTATAGCAGCTTGCGATATAAATTATGGCAATATTAGATGACTCTGCTTGTTAATAATTCAACATTTTTCCCACAACAAAGATCGCACTTTGTTTTTTTATGTAACCCAACAGGGTTAAAACTCTCTTGCAGTGCTTGGCTCAAACAATAAATAAAGAGCCGAAACATCCAGGAAAAAGATAAAAACTTATAACACCAATGCAGAGTTCAAACTAAATATATTAAAGGTGATCTATTATGGTTCCTTGAACAAGTTAGGACAGGTTTGTGGACTATAAAAATTATGTTCATTTTTTTTGTTTTTTTTGCACAAGTCATTTTTAGGTAACGAGATTTCAGTCTGGTCAGTTCAGAATGAGCTGTTTTAGGGCGTCTTGTCACTTTAAATCCAAATAAGCTGCGGCTAGCCACGCCCCCAACTCAACATTTAAACTCGTACGTGAAAATGGCTGCAAAGAGACGCACAATTACACAACCACACATCTTTGAAAAGCATAAGTGGAGCCTCCAGCACAACCAACAAGAATGCAACAAGTGGCTCCTGGAAGATAACAACAGAACTTTTGTCTTTTCCAGCAGCCATTGTACATGCAGTTTACATGCAGCGATAAAACCAACTGACCAAATGAGCTGGAGCTCCACCTGGGTTGCTAGGTAACAGGGAAGGAGTTGCTAAGTGATGTTAGATTCCGAAGGTTTTTGAAACGGCTCATTTTCCAGACACCCAAAAGCACGCTGGTGTGGGTTTTTTTGTTTGTATTTTTTTAAGTCGTTTTTAGAAACTGTTGAAACCCAAATGGATGCATAAAAACTTCCTAAATGTGAGTTTTAACAACTTTCCTAACTAGGATTGAATTGGAATGAAACTAACAGACTTTGAATCACAGTTTTAACGAGCCACCAGAGAGCGAGCTGAAGCTCTCCCCATCCACCAGGTTTCTGTGCACAGCCCGCCAGCTGGCTGAAAAAGGGGCTTTTACACTTTTCTCTTCCTCACAAGGAAAAACAGCGTTTCTGTTATGCATCAATCAGCTACTTACTCCCTGAGGAGAATAAGATACAACATGAAAGCTACTTAAATTTAGCTACAGCTTAATACAAATCTGTGTTTAGGTCTATGTATCAAAATGAAATTATATGATATAGATAAGGATCTAATAAATGGAATAATGTTTTGATATTTTAACTGCGGTAGCAATACATCTTGTATAAATGCTAGTATAAAACCAGTTTGTCCTGTTGCAATAAGCTTCCAAAATTTGATTTAGCATAATTTTAATATCATTTTACTTTTTAAATCTTGTCCTAATGAGAATACTGTATTTGAGTCAGTTTTTACCTTTTTTTATGCTTTCTTAAGTATTGTACACAGAGCCATTCTGAACTGTTATGTTTATATTTATTGTGTGTTGATGTAAAATTTCCTGTCTGCCAAAAAAGCTGACTCACCTTAATGTAGCTAAAATTATCTAACGGTATAATTTAGCTGATTTTTTTAGGTTTGGCATAATAATCGAAACAAACTGACTAAATGGCAACATAAAAACATAAAAAACACTTTGGCAAGAAGAAACTCATAAAATGAGCCACCATACTTTAGAGCAATTTAAAAAAAGATATACATTTACATTTTTATGGATTTCTAAACAAGCAGGAGACACACAAAGTGCTCCTTTTCATTGCTGTAAAAATTTATTTTTGCTTTTTATGAGCAGTTTCAAGCTTTACATTTGCAACAATTAAAACGGTTTTTAAAAACAAGCAGGAAACTGGTTCTCGGACCTTGGAATAATAAAATATTACGTTTTGCACGTAGGCAAGTGATTTAATTTGAAGCCTACTTTCAGAAAAAACAGAAGACACTGTTATAAGATTAAGTTATTTACATATTTTATGATTGTTTTGTATTAAAATCCACCCACTGAGTTGAGCTTGACTGGCAGGAAGATATTTATTTCATAACAATTTGCTGCTTTGTTCCTTTGTGATGTATGGTTGTGGTCAGTAATAACAGAAGGTTATGATGAAAGCCAAGAGGGCAAATTGAATAAAATGCTCAATAAAGAGTCCAATAAAACCTAAACGTTGAGTAAAAACTGAATTGATTTACCATGACATGTGAACAAAAACAGAGGAGAGTGTGCCGCTTTATTCTGCAGGTGGTCAAATTGAACAAAAAATCCCAGAAAGAGAGAAATAATTCCACATAAAAACACACCGGGTCAATAAATATCAGATCCAGCACATACAGGTTCGCTGGGAATGAAAGTCTAACGGCTCCCCGGTCTACGGGTTTCATTTCTTCTCTTCTAAATTAGTTCTTGTTGCATCTGAGGGTCATAAATTCCAGTTAAATAAAAACGCAGAGCCACAACACTCTAACTGAATCAGACGGCCATTTCCACACCAACACACACACCCACACACGCACACACACACACAGGAGCCAAAACTGCATAATTTCCTCTGCCACCGCCATCTCCATCATTCCACTGGGAATTTCTACAAATCTTTATCATCGCCTTGGAGTTTTGATGGAGTGATGCACCTGCAAAGTGCAACACAAAAGAAAGGGACGAAAAACTCTGCACAGCATGAACTTGGAAAATGTTTTGTCACACATTGAGAGCACAATGACATCTGAGCATTTAAAAAGTTTTATTGTCAGTGCAAACCTAAAAATACTCTGAGTTGAAAAAGATCGACATATTCTATTTGACGTTAAAGAGGTGACAATCTCAGAAAATTAATCTGTCGTCTCTACTCACACATGTTCAAATTAATCCTGGAGGAAATGTGACAAAAACAAATCAAATAAGGAGTTTAAATTTAGATCATAAGCAGGGGAAAAAAAACATTCCATTAAGGTGTCAAAAACCTGGACCTGGAGTTAATTTTCTACTTTAGCATAAACAAACCAAATTTACATCAAATCTGAAGGTGTAAAATAAATTTAAGACAAAAAAAAAGTAAACTGTAACGATGCAATTCGAGCTTTTGTTTTAACGCAACATCACAGAGATGAACGAGATACGTTGGTTAGAGAATGAAACCAGATCAGAGCCAGAGCTGCATCATCAGATAAGCCAGGTCACAGGAAGCTTACTCCTGCGCATCGATCTCCGATGATCTCCTCCGAGAGGCCGAGCGGGAGTCAATCCTTCAAGCAAACGGACCGCAGAAGCACAAACGCTCCAGAAACGCTCCACATCTACAAACCTAACGCCCCGGTCTACTGAGCATTTTATTTTCAGGTACTTCACTGGAAGTTCCTTCGTTTCTGCAGAAAATCCAAGAGATTTGGGTAAATACTGCGAAACTCAAAAGGTTTTTAGTGATCTACAAAATAAAATCTCAAATTTCTGGCTTTTATCCTCTTTTCTTGCTTTCTTTTCAGCAAAGTGGCTTTTATTTCTGTGAGTTGAACGATAAGAGAATCAGTGTGAGCCTTCGAGAATTGTTCTTTAATTATGAGAAAATAATGATAATATAAGCGGAATAAAGACAGAGGAACGTTTTAATGAGAAGAAAGCTTCAAGTTATCAAGAACTGATAATTTGATGCTGTGAAGATAAAATATTCCCTTATTTGTAAAACTGATAACGTCACAAGATGCTCAACATTTGTCATTTTAATTTATTGTTACTTTTTATTTAGGAGTTCTTTGTAATAACCAATTAATTCTCATAATATGACTTTAACCTAATATTGTGATTTTATTCTTGTAATACTACGACCTTAGGTCGTAGTATTACAAGATTACTTAGATAAGAATATTCTCCTAATGTGATTTTATTAAAAATATTATGACTTTATTCTTGTTATAAAAGATAAAAAGTCTTAGTCTTCACATCATTGGCTTCTTTTCCTGACCAAATAAAAGTATTTAATGTAGGGAGTTTTAGACACAACGGGGTTTAAACACATGTGGAGAGAAAGGCTTACATTTTATTAAATTACATCAAGGTTCAGCAAAAATAGCACAAAACAAAGATCTTAAATCCTAGTTTTTTTTTTTTTATAGGCTTCACCTTTTCTTTCTGGAGTTTGAATAGGCCACTCTAAAATCCACCTTTTCATTCTCCCTGAATATTTCTGTGAAGTGTTTTGGTTTGGCAATAAAACCCACCAGTCAGATGTGTGTTTCAGACGTTTTTGTTTGCTGGTTTCGCACGTTTTAGAGGTCTGGATCTGAATACCTGGAAATCTCAGAATCAAACGCTGCCCTCCTATCTGGTCCAAATGTTTTCTGTATTCATCAGAAATGAAAGGAAGCTGTCTGTAGTATCAGAGGAAACTCTGGTCTTCTGTGCCCTGCTGCACCCATCATTCAGTTCCTGAATGACTGCAAAATATTCAACTTCTCCAAGAATTTAAAATGTCAACTGGAATAAAAAAAATTTAACTCAATCTTTTGAGTCAGAATAATACAATAGTGTAATAGGGCCACTGTAGACAAGATAAAAACTGCAGTAAATTAGAAAAAAAAAAAAAAAAAAAATCACCAATTTTGAGATTGAGCTCATAATTTTTATTTATTTATTTTACATTTTTTTAAGAACATTTGTGATTTTTCAACTTTTGAAACTGAGAGGGTTCCATTTTTTTCTAGAAAATTCCCCAGATTAATGTAAAAAGTTGAGCTTTTTCAAGCTCATTTCCAACTTTTTCTAGAAATTTTCTAATATTAATCTCAAAATCTGAGTTTTTTACTAGAAAATTCTCACATCAAAACATTTGAGTTTTTTGGGGGGGGGTTTTGAGCAAATTTTTTTTTAACTCAGAAATGTCCCCATTTTTTTTCTAGAAAATTTGTGAGATTAATCTCAAAATCTCTGATTTTGGGGCAGAAATTTATTCCCTTTTTTCCCAACTCCAACAGCCCCAAAAAGCTGCCACAGACTGCAACAGAAGAGGATCAGATGAAGGAAAATACTTTCACTTTTAAACCCCACATGAACCTTTTCCATTGTTCCTTTAGGGTTTGAATGAAACTCATGTTATCGGATAATAATTAACACAAATATCCACTTTGCTGCCATCATATGTGGGAAAAAAAACCAAACTACTATCTTTAAATTAAATATAATCAACTAAATACAAATATATTTCTTCTCTGTCTCTTGACCTACTTCTTCATTTTCTCACTCAACAAGCGAACAAAACCAGCCGCAGTGAATATAAATAAAAAGCTTTCTGATGCATTATCTTAACAAGAACCAGTGTGTTTTCAGAGCAAACAGCAACAGTAGAAAGACACAAATGAGATCTTTTTACTTTAAATGATGTAGGAAACAGACGTGAGTCCTCCAAAGATTACAAATGTGTAAAAACATGAAGATGTTTGTTTCGTTTCAACTTCCGGCAGTCCAATACATTGAAGTTTCTAAATACTAAGCAATTAACTTAAAACCAGCAGCTCATATATTTTGCTAAAAAGTTACTTGTAAGTTAGTTTTTTCTTATTTTAGTTGTAAAATAAGAAAAAACAGTTTCCTCTTTTCCAAGTAAGCATGAACAGAAATGGGAAACTGCATGTAAACAAGCTTGAATGTAGAAGGTTTCTAGTCTGGTTTCTAGTCTAGTAGAAACCAGACTAGAAATACTTGATAAGACTTTGCGTTTTTGCAGTGCAGGAGGGATGTGAGGAGTTTCTGGATTTCAACAGCATTTTATTTATTTATTTCTTCCGTTTCTGTCATAAAAGTAGGTCAGTGTCACCAGTGAGACTGCTGCGAACGCTCTGAAGAGTTTTTAGAGGGAAACTTTCACAGCGGCCCTAAAACTCAACAGGGTGCATCTCTTTGATACAGATGAAATACTTTTTATTTTTTTAATTCAATACTGGTAGTAGCTGCTGCTTTTATTTGTGCTATCAGTAACATTCAGAGGTCCTGAAAACTAACCCAAATGTCCACTTTGCTGCCATCAAATGTGGAAAAAAAACAACTATTATCTCTAAATGAAATGGTAAATTTAAATTAAGTAATAAATTAGTAACATTGTGTAGAAGAATCCTAACATGAAACTGTTTTATATATTTAACATCATCAGCCACCATGTTTGTATTCTTCTGTTATATGATAAGTTAAACACTGTTCTGTATTTTGTAAACTCGAATGTCTTGATTATTAAAGGTCTGGGTCACATGTTCATGTCTAAGTTTAAATGTTTACTGTAAATTTACAGTACAGACTAAGATGATTTCCACAGAGCATCAGGTTAATTTGATTCATTTGCAAAAACACAGATTCTTACAATGTACTTTTGGCCTAGTTTCTACTCCACATCTTAGTTCACTTGAAATAAGAAAAACTGACTTACAAATAAGTTTTCAGCAAAATGTAGGAGCTTGTTTTAGGTAAATAATTTCTCAATATTGATGAGAAAGTTCTAGTTCCACTGAAATCTTTTCACTTTCAACTAGAATACTTTCATAAATATAAAGGAATTAGTTACTTAAATCAAGCTCTTATATTTTGCTGAAAAGTTAATCGTAAATTATTTTTGTTTTATTCTAAGTGAAATAAGATATTTTCGCTAGAAACCAGACAAAAATAATTGTTAAGATTTTTTGTTTTTAACTCAAGTTGCTACAACCCAGAGGAGGAAATGAATGCCTCACACATTTCCCACCCACAGCATGGGGCCAGGGCAAGAGGTCAAAGGTTAACTGAAGCAGGGTGCAAGGGTCGGCCGGGTTAAACTGGACACTTCAGCTGACCAGCTGGGTGAGTCAACAGGGAAAGGAGTTCTTGTGTGGTCTGGCTACCAGTAAGACTCGCAAACCATCTCACGCCTGTGGCAATGTGTGTGTGTGTCCAGTAACATGGAGGTAAGTGTGTGGGTTTCTTACCTAGCCAGTCGTTGAACTTCTTGACCTCAGACGGAAGGCCGAGCTCTGTGAAGTCGCCCATGTGGAGCAGAACGTCGCCGTAGGGCATCTGGATGCCATCTGTACGCGAGTGTGTGTCGGAAACGCACACGAACCTGGTGTGTCCCGCCGGCTTGGGAGTGTCGTAAGGAATGGGGTCCACCCTAAGGGGACAGGCAGGGAGAACGGACTTAGAAAGGACCCAGGACAGCGGGACCAAAATAAATCTGACCCATTACGGCAAATTCATATTTTGCACGTTTTTGTTCTTCCATTTGGGTTTCTACTGCCTCTAAAAACAACCCAGCCGTTTTTGGGCAACAAGTTAATGTGTTTTGGTGTCTGGAAAACGAGCCATTTCAAAAACCTCCAGAATGTTGAGTCACATTCCATGGGCCGTACCCGTTACCTAGCAACCCCAGCAGAGTTCCGCCCGTTACCAAGCAACACCAGCAGAGCTCCGCCGGTTACCCAATTTTTGTATAATCCATAAATCTATTCCAACCTGTTCAAGGAAGCATCGTAGGTCACCTGGAATAATTTTCAAGTTTACAGATATAGCGGGTTTTCTAAATTATTAATTAAATAACATGCTTCACCTCAGCAGTTTAACATTTTAGACCTCTGTGTTTTGGTTTTTGCTGACGAACCATATGAAGACACGCTTCATCAGAAAACTAGCTTTTCATTTTACCTTTAACCTACTTTATGTCAGGAACCTGAGATGGATCAGATACCAAACTAAACCCAAAGAGATATATTTTTATATGCATTTGTAAACAGAATAAAGGAAGTTCGCCTCTGCTTTTAATATTAGTCAGAACATGGGGAAAGTTGTCTTGTTCCACAGCCAAACTATTTAATTTACAACTAGAACTTTTTCATCAATGTTTAGCAATTACTGACTTAAAACAAGCTCCTATTTCTTGCTGAAAAGCTACTAACAAGTTTTTCTGTCTTATTTTAAGTGAACTAAGGTATTTGCACAAGAAACTAGATTAAAAAAAAAAAATTGGTTAGACTTTGCAGTGCACTGGATGGACAAATGGAATGAATGGAGGAAGGGACCAATAAATGGGAAATTGGAGAGGATGGAAAGATGGATGGATGAATAGAAAATCGCCATCCAGTTTTCTTTCAGTTGTTATCCAGAATGATTCTCTGATCCAAATCTAGATTTCACACATTCGATTCAGACCAACTACTACTACAGAACTCAGTTAAAAGCTAGAAAATTACTGAAATTGTTTACAAAACTGTTGTGATTTATAATGTATTTTGCTACAAAAAAAAAACATAAAATGTGATTCATGATTGAATTCATAATTTGATGCGTTTTTTGCTTATTTTCTTTTTATTTCTGCTCATTTTAATGGTTTTATTTTCCCCCTCAACAATGATGGCCTTGGCTGCCGCTACAATTAGGACAGACATGTGGGTTTAAACAGCACAACGCAGAAAAAACTGACAATTTGTCGAGCAAAAATAACATCTTAGAGACCAAAATCCATTTCAAGAAAAATAAAAGACATTTCAGCCACTAATCTGACTGATTAGTGCTCACAAGAAGGGCGATGCTTTTAATTTTTTCCTGGCATAAAATTGGCAAAACAGAGTGAATCAAAGCATGGATTGTACTTTCAATCCATTATCTGAAGAAAAAAGAAAAACTCAAGTCTGTGCTGAAAAAAAAAAGAAAAAGGTTTTTTTATGGAGTCTTTTTTTTGTTTGCAGAGGAAAAAAGGCAAAGAAACCTCTGCACCGTTTCAGGCTGAAAGCAGAGAGAGAGAAAGAGGAAAAAAATCATCTTGTCTCTAATTGAAGTCTACAACGTGCAATCCTCCAGCACTCTGCCTCCACGCCATTATTTCATTAGAAGAGATGTCACTCTGCCGACAGCAATCAGACACAAAATCAACCCTGCAATCTCTGTCCTGACGAGCTCACACAAACACACACTGAGTTAACGCTAATGTGCGCCGAAGATGGCACAAAAACAAGCAGATGAAATCCAAAAGGCTTCAGACGCAGGGAGGCCATTAACAGAGAGAAAATAAGAGACTTTGCTGCAGGAAAACACATCTTACATCCAGAGGCAAGACTGCAGTGGAAACTTAATTCTGGACCCAATTTTCACATTTCTGTGACATTTCGTGGACCGTATCGTACATGGTTGGGAAGAGTAGTGTTAAAAAATAAAATATATAATTTTTTTCAGAACAGATTTGATTTTAATAATTTTTTAAAAATGAAATGACCAAATATTTTCAAAAAGAGGCTCTTACGTCAGTCAGTTCTTCTGTGCGTATCAGGCTTAATTACTTAATTATGATAATAATAAAAAAAATAAAGGAATTTTACCAGAATAAACTTAAAATTTTAAGACAAAAGTTACTTAGTTATCCAGATTTGAAGTGAGCGACTCAGTTTGTGTGGTTCTTTCTTCAAAATAGATTCCATTGTTTATACAATCATTTAAACAAGATGGCCGCCCTAGAAGCGCTGACATCACACTGAAAAATAGAAACCAAAAGAGAGGATTGGTGGAGAAATAAACCCAAATTTTCCCAAAATTAGAATGTCAAAAACAAAAAATCTGATTAATCAATAAAATCGATTTATTGCTCAGCTTGGCAACGGCCTGGGCTTTGCTGGCATTGCTAGGTAACCCTAGCAGCTAAGGTTAGTAACCTTATCTAGAGGGTGACAAATCAGTTCCTGCTAATTTGTGACGTTACATTCAGGTGGTCTTTGAAACGTTTTCCAGACACCATAAAACATTAACTTATGGCCAAAAAAACATCTTCAGGCTTCAAAGTAGTTTAGATACAAACTGAAGTACAACAACATGGAGAATGTCAATTTTTAATGCAATTTCAAATCATGAACAATAACCACATCTTACTACTGGTGTGAACCACAAAGAAGAAGACAACAGGAAGTGGTATTATTCACATGTGATTTTAATGTAATTTCTTATTTAATGGAAACACCACAAATGGGAAATTGTGTTTTTTCAACTAAGTTTTGCACACACTTGTAATACAAACCCAGCTAGAATGATGGCTGGAAGTTAAATTAACCTAAATGAAAACTGGTAGCCATCCATCTGCTTCAAATTAAGGTTTGCACATGATTAATATGTAGCATAATGTTTAAAAAGGCAAGTCTTCAGTATCCGTTTTGCATATTCTCGCCATCCACATTCTGCATTCACACCAAGTCTTCTTGTTTTACACTCCTAAGGAACATCTCTCCTTTGTTCTCACATTCTGCTACAGAGCAGGCATGCATGGCATATTAGGCAAACTGGAAAATGGAGAACCAGCGGCAGAGATAATGATATTTACTACTGACAATCTGCAGTAAACAGGCCCTGCGCTCGTACGTGCACTCGCATTACTCTGAGCCAAGTGGAGTGGCGCATACGTTGCAGCGAGGCTGCTGATTAGATTTGGTGTTGTGAGGTTCCCGGACGCCGCGCGGCTTTAAAGGATTCAACAGAACCACATGGGATGAAAAAATAGGCACAAACATGCGCATATCTCATATACACACAAACACACATGCATATTAAAACAAAGGCAGGAGAAAGACAAGCTCCTTCTCTTTTCCTTTGAGATTTAATCCACCCAGAGAATGTAAGTAAATACCAGCAGCCCCTATCAATTAGAGCAAGCAGAGGCCAAGAAACCTTCATGATGGTAATGCATTGGTCTCTCTCACATGCAACTCTAAGACACATAGCGTCTTTCCTGTTAACATACGACTGTAACAACCCTGAGCTTCATTGGAAATGTATATAGGAGTTCAGGAGTTCAGCGCTGCAGCAGAGGCCTCTGATCTTTTGTAAACGGAGACAGTGAAAATGAAAAGGTCCTCCTGTGATCCAGCAGCAGGTAAAAGAATATCCCCCAGTGACAGACGGAGCTGCGTTAGCATGACGGTTCGCGTTAACGTGTCTGAGGAAAGCCTGCAGAGCGAAGAGACGATGTGGAGGGGGGCACACTCTGAAACTCTGCAATCCACCGTGACGCTGCAGCAGACACACAGCAGAGCGCTGTGGTTGCAGAAGTATCTGCTTGAAGTAGAAAGACATGGCTTTTCATTGTCTAGCAGTACAGGAACAAGGGGGCGTAAACTTCTGCTCACCTCTGGCTGGAACGAAACGGACTCGGCGTTTTAGCTCAACTTAAATTAGGAAAGCTACTCCAACTTTACCCAAACTTTCACCGCAGTTATCCCTGCAGTTCATCCCAGAGGTTTCTTAACCCTCCTCCAAATGACCTGCAGGTTGCAGGGGTTTTCCTGCTGACAAACACCCGGCTTGAACCAGATTTACTATCCAAACACTGCAAACACAAAATCTTACCAAGTAGTTTTGTTCTAGTTTCTATTGTCAACATATTAGTACACTTGAAATAATACAAAACTTACTTACAAGAAACTTTTCAGCAAGATATTGGAGCTTGTTTTAAGTAAATAACTTCTTTATATGCTTGGAAAAGTACTAGTTTTACTTTCAGATTATTTCACTTAACACGGGGAACATGTCTTGTTATAAGTGAAATAATCAGCCTAGTACTAGTACTTTTTCATCAATAATAAGGCATTATTGACTTAGATCAAGCTCCTATATCTTACCGAATAGTTACTTACAAGTTAGTTTTTCTAATTTCAATTATACTTATAAATTTGCACTAGAAACTAGGCCAACAATAGTTGGAAAGATTTTGTGTTTTTTCAGTGAAATTCAAATTTTTTTATGCTTTTATAATTCCATTTTTGTTTCTATAAACAGTCCAAATGTTTACCAAAAAATAAAATAAAAATCCCCCGATACATTTTTACACCAAGTGAGTGCTTTTTAGTGTCTGGAAAACGAGCTGTTTCAAAAACCTCCGGAATGGAACATCACATGTCAGCAGGCCCAGTCCCGCTACCTAGCAACCCGAGCCCGTTACCTAGCAACCCGAGCAGTATTCATTCTACAGCAGGGTCAAGGTAAACTAAAATATAACAAAATTTATGTTCTGAAATGTCTTTCTTACATAAGAATTTTAACAAAAATGTTTGGTATCACTTTATTTGTTGATATTATTCAAAATGTCTGTTGTGACAACTTGTCATTTACCGACAAGTTGTCGGTTAATGACAACCGACAACCAAGTTCTTGCTCAAATTTATGTCATGATCTGACATAAATTTGTTATAAAAGTATTACTGACTAAACTTTAAAAATTAGCTTCATGTTACGTCGGTTTATATCAAGTTGTCATAACAAAGACATTTTGAATAATGTCAACATTGTATTAAAAGTCATCTCATTTATGAGAAGATTTATGAATGATAGTCATAAATATTCATGAAGACTTAGTCATGTTTATGACGGATCATGTCATGTTTATGACGGCGCTATGTCATGTTTATGACGGCGCTATGTCATGTTTATGACGGCGCTGTGTCATGTTCATGACGGCGTCATGTCATGTTTATGACGGCGCTATGTCATGTTCATGACAGGGTTATGTCATGTTTATGACGGCGCTATGTCATGTTTATGACGGATCTATGTCATGTTTATGACAGGGTTATGTCATGTTCATGACGGCGTCATGTCATGTTTATGACGGCGCTATGTCATGTTCATGACAGGGTTATGTCATGTTTATGACGGCGCTATGTCATGTTTATGACGGATATATGTCATGTTTCTGATGGATCTATGTCATGTTCATGACGGCGTCATGTCATGTTCATGACAGCGTCATGTCATGTTCATGACGGCGTCATGTCATGTTCATGACAGCGTCATGTCATGTTCATGACGGCGCCATGTCATGTTCATGACGGCGCTATGTCATGTTCATGACGGCGCTATGTCATGTTTATGACGGCGCTATGTCATGTTTATGACGGCGCTATGTCATGTTTATGACGGCGCTATGTGACGTTCATGACGGCGCTATGTCATGTTTATGACGGCGTTATGTCATGTTCATGATGGTGTTATGTCATGTTTATCTCTCATAAACTTGACGGATCTATGTCAAGTTTATGACGGATCTATGTCATGTTTATGACGGCGCTATGTCATGCTCATGACGGGTTCTGTCATGTTCATGACGACGTTGTGTCATGTTCATGACGGCGTTGTGTCATGTTCATGACGGTGTTATGTCATGTTTCTGACGGGTTCTGTCATGTTCATGACGATGTCATGACGGCGTTCTGTCATGTTCATGACGGCGTTCTGTCATGTTTATGACGGCGTTCTGTCATGTTTATGACGGTGTTATGACAGTCTTATTCACAACCCGTCAAATAAAGTGTTATCAAACATTCTTGGTAAGTTTTATGAATGTATATAATATACATAATATATATATATAGAAATAATTGTTAATTTTAACTAACCTAAAACGATACAAATTGAGTGAGATTAACTTCAGATAACAAAATTTTGTATGAGCATTTTTTTTTTTCTACATTATTCATTCAACTGTAAACACGGTCCAAATACAGGCACTTTGACTGTTAATTATTTTCAATGACTTTGTACAGAAATTAAGCACTTTCCAAACCTTGAAAAAGCATACTTAAAATTTAAGCATTTTTGATCATTTCAAGCACATGTATGAACCAGGAATATATAAAGATGACAAAACAGAGGTCCATATAAAACTTTACTTTTACTGCATGGATTCCAAGACAGAGGCTAGTTTTCTAAATGTTGCACAAGGGATTTTAAAGGGGAGTGTCTCACCGTCAGAGACTAAAATAAAGCTGTTTTCTATGAAAAGCACCACTGTTAAACACGGTAGAGGTCCCATGTTGATACGGGTGTGTTTCTCTTTCAAAGGCCCAGAAAAATTTGTATCCAAACTTTTGTAAAAAAGCACTTATATCAATGAAACGGTTGGAATTAAAATCTTCAATAAGAAAAATTGAAAAGCAAATGCAGAATTTATTATTACATATGATAGATTTGCAAAAGTTCTTACTCAAGAATTGATAGAAACCAAAGTACGCTATTGAGTGGCAGAACAGTTACTGTTTGCATGCCTTCTGTTAAAAGTAGACTTAATAATGGCGGATGAGGTAAAATTCAGCCTGTGAGAGACCGCAGGAGGGACGGAGGATCGCTCTCTGATGTCTGCAGGAGGAGATTTCATTTGACTGAGCACACTTGGCTCCACGGCCTTTTAGAAAAACACACAAGAAAATAGGGTCAGAGGTCAGCCGCAGCTTGCTCCCTTCAAAAGCTGAACACTAAACTCACGCTGCAGATAAAGTTGATTTTTCTGGCTGTTGAAGCTCTTTTCCAAGAATGATGATACATCTCTATGTTTCAAAGTTGAAATTTCTGTTCAAAGTTTATGCAGAAGTATCTCCAAGCAGGCTGTGCATCACATTTATATTTATCTGGATTAACGGATCAATGTTTCTGTCTGCTTTGCTGTAAAAACCTCCTACTAGTAGATCAGCAGGTAATTCAATATTTCTGCTTAATCTTCCACATGTGGATACAAGAACCTAACTTGTCACAGATGTTCCCAGGAGCTTACTTTAAAAGAAATAATATTCAAGATGGCAGCCATTTTCAAGATGAATGCCTTCGTTGTCAAGGAAAATATATTTTTGGTAACAAAATATACATAAGTGGATTGATAGAAATAATAAAAGCCTCTGCTTACAAAAGTTAAATTCACTTACCATAAGAATCTTAGCTCCAAAAAACACTGAACCAATGAACATATAAAAGAATTAGCAGAACAGAAACTGCTAATCAGAAAACAAAATAATGAAACCGCTCAGCGTGTAAAAGAATTAGCAGAAGCTAGCACTAGAACGCTAAACATAAAAAGTAATATGCAAAGCCATTCAACATATGAAAGAATTAGCAGAAGCTAATGCTAACATAATGAATTACATGGAAGCTAATGCTAACATAATGAATTACATGGAAGCTAATGCTAACCATTAAGTACAGTGATTAAACTTTAAATTCCCATCGCCTAACTTTATACCGAACCATTACATCTTTTGTTAAAGGTTTTATTGGCTCTAGTGGCCTTTATTTGACAGTGAATTGACAGGACAGTAGGTAATGAGAGAAGGGGGAAGACATGTGGCAAAGGCCACCAGGCCAGGAATCGAACCTGCGGCAGGCACGACGAGGACTAAGTCCTTCATATGTGGGTTGTGCTTAACCCCTGCGGCCCAGAAGCATTATTTCTAATTTGCATTGCATCTTTGTATGCTGAAAACATTACAGTGACTGATACTTTATAGGACATTTTTTCATCATGTTCATGCTGTCTACAAACAGAGCGCAAAGACTTCAGATGAAAGTGAACAGAAACTTAATGCTCCATTATTTACTCTAAAATAACCACAGTATTATTAAGATTCAAATTTAATGGTTTTGTTTGAAACAGGAACAGTAGTTGTATAATTATGACAGGAATCTGTTAAACAGACTCATCTTCTCACTCTGTAATAACAAATTGATTTATAATTTTGCAGAAACTTATTTTCAATCATGACGGAAGCAAAGATTTACATTTCCTACTTCATTATCAGTATCTGGCCATTTTAGCTCAAGCTGCTCTAACAATAAGGATTAAAAGCTTAAATTTATCCTCATGTCTCAGTCAGATAATTTGGATCAACAAATGCATGTAATCCAACTTTGCTTTAAAACGTTTCTGGCAGCTGAACTGAAACAGCTGTTTCAGTTCAGCTGTTATATTAGTGATGCCACTAATATTTCTACCAAATTGTGGTAATAGTAAAAATTCAGAGTGGATTTTCATCAGTTTTACAGCAAACTCCTTAAATAAAACAGGATTTATCAGTTTAACTTCATCTTCTGTTGGTGGCAGAAATAATTTTATAAAACGGTGCAGAAGTACATCTGTACTTCATCATCTCTGTGAAAACTTAACGCAGTTTGACATTTACGTGGTCAGTTTACCAAAAGAATGAGAAAATACAAAATCCCAAATTAACCGGAGTCAAAACATTCAATCTTTTTCACAAGGCTAGTTCTGACTATCGCATTTTTAGAAGAAACATCAAAACACAACGTTCTCCCATTTCCTCTGTATATCCTCAGCATCAGTCCGCCCTGCCCCCCCGTCTTTCTCTCTCAAACACACACACACACACACACACACGCGCGCGCGCACAAGCGTGCGTGGCTCACTCTTCCAAAGTGCAATACCATTTCTCTGAGAGGAGCACACGGAGCGCCTCTCTTATCTTCTGCGTTTCAGCTGTCTGCGCTAATTCAATAAACTTCAGAGGAACAAAATGAACACAGAAATAACAGAGAGGGTTGCTGGTAGGGCGAGCGGAGAGAGAGAGAGAGAGAGTGAAAGGCGGGAGACGAGAACAAGCAGGAAAATCTGGGGCAAATTGTGATGTAGAGTTATTAGGATAAAAAATAGCTGATTTTTAAATAAATTAGAGCCAGAATTGATTTTCAGGGGTTGTGAAACTGAAAGGCGGTGTTGTGCGGCGGCGCCACCCCCCACGCCATCCGTACAGCTCGTGCATGTCCTCCTCATCCCTTCCCATAATGGCACAGTGCAGCACACACAAAGGCTCCGTCGGAATATCAGCACCGGAGGAACCTTCCGGCACTGCGCTGGGAAATAAATTGCTTCTCTTAATGCCCCTTTCATTATGGCACAGCCCTTAATTGTGCTGCTGACAGTCTGCCTGACTGCAGGGCTGATGGGAGGAAGGATGAGGCCAAGAGCCGAGCAGCAGCTGAAGGCGGAGGGAATAAAGCGGCTCCGCGTTCACCTGGATGGACCACACTGCTCAAAACAGAGCAGCTGTGATTTCCAGAGATGCACCAATCAAGATTTTTCTTTTTTTTTTTTGTTTTAAAAATGCTGATTTTTTTCTTTTTTTCATTCCAAAGTCTATAAAACGAGCATCAGATTTTGCTCCACCTAAACAAGAAGCTTATACAGCGGGTCCGGAAAGTATTCAGGCCCCTTTAAATTTTTACACTCTGTCATTGCAGCCATTTGCTAAAGAAAAGTTCATATTATTTCTCCTGAATGAATGTTAACTTAGCATTCCACCTGGACAGAAAAAAATGGAAATATAAAAATGTTTGCACATTTATTACAAAGGAAAAAGTGAAATATCACAAGGTCATAAGAATTCAGAGTTTTAAAAAAAAGGTGTAGGAATAATTTCCATACCCATTATAATTATTTATCAAAGCAGTCTGATGCATTTGGGAAACAAATACAATGGTGGGACATTTCAGTTCCACATATACCAATACACTTTTTTCACTTCCAATTCTGATACAGATACCTGAGGTTTAGTATCGGCCAATACCAATCCGATACAAAATTGACTTTAAACATTTGTTCTTTTTTTAAATAGAGTTAAATGTACATAATTACAAATTTATTTAATAACTCTGCATCAGTACAGCACTTAATAGCTTCATATGTTTGGTCAAACATGTAAAAACTTTCATTTGTTTAGTCAGCGCAATTAGGAGGATAACAGCCAATATAAAATCAATGATAAAGAAATTGAAATAAAACAAAAGTCAACTATTTTGGTCAAACATGTAAAAATAAACAGTAAGAAACTTCATTCAAATGGTTCAGAAAGTGCAGATAAAATAAATAAAGCACGACACTGATCAGAGCACAAAGCATAGACTAGATCAGAGCTGCCATTATGGATCAGACACATTGTCACCGATGCCCGATATCAAGATCAATACAGATATTAACATCGAAATGGGGCACCGCTGGTTTTAACGCATTTAATGAATAAAGGGAAGGTTATCTTATATAAATATATGTGCATACAGGAGCTCCCCCATGTATTATAAGAGTGTCAGGCCACCAGGCTTTATTTGCCCCTGCCAGGCTAAACCTCTTTTATGCTAAATAGTCGTTTTTATCCACCACTAGTTGATAGAAAACAGGTCTTAAAAAGTATCTTTGATGAAACAGTTGACGGTGCAATGGCAGGTGTCTCTTTTTTATCACTTCCTGTCTCTACTGTTTACACGCCAACAACTTCATCCAATAAAACTACAAGTCATAAGAATCAAAAAACAGACGCTTTCTTTCTCTGAAGTTAACGTTAGCCTAGCCGCGGCTAGGTGAGACAGAGTACTAGCTAACTAGCTAGCATAGATCTTAGCACATATTAAGACCAACCTTTTGTGTATGACGCTATATTTGTGCCACTAACCTGAGCTTGTAGTGGGACCAATGTGAGAGCATATATCTTTGTGGATAAAGAATAATGTGAGATGTAGGTTTGTAGACGGACCAGAGTTTGCGTTTTTTGGTCCGATTCACATCTTCCCAAATGAAACAAACCTTCTAGACAACAAACTGGAGTTCAATAGAAGTGGACAAAACAGGGCTGGTGTGAATGCACCTTATGTTCCTTCTGACTTATTGAATGAACGAAAGAGCAGTCTGGAAAAGCTGATGCAGCTGAATATTACATTCAACATAACTCGACCAACAAAATGCTGAGTAAAAGAAAAGAAAAAACTCTTCAGAAAGATCCCTTTGGGATTACATTCACCCACAAATATCAGAACTCAGTAAATCATCAATTTTACTGGAGAAGTATAAAAGAAAATGAGAATCTACAGAAAAACCTTTAACAAGTGTCAGAGTCTTGAAAAAGCCATCTGTCAGGTCAAACTAAACATGCTTTAAGCTGCACAAATAAAGACTTGTCAGGTTGAGAAGTTGCAGGCTCAGAGCGCTGTGCTTCTATTACATGTCTGAGGAGGAAGTGACATCATCGGGGACCTGTGCCTCGCCACGCCGTGCCAGGTTCAAGAGGCTCAGAGGGACAAAATCTCAAAGACATCAAAAGAACTTAATCTTCCATGAAAAAAATAACAAAAAAAACAGGTCCTGCGTAGTGTCAACCATCACTTAACCCACAACATCACCATCAACTCCATCATCGCAGACCTGCCAGACTCCAGCAGCAGGTCAGAGGGTGGAGAGGGAACTTAATCAAGGGTTCTCCTGTTACAAAATCCCCTCCGCTCCTGCCGACAAGCAGCGGCAGGCCAACAGAAACAAAAATAAAAGCTACAAAATGAAAGCAGAGAGATAAAAACGGGCTTAAGGTGATTAATTGGACGCTTCTTTTAATGGCTTATTTACTCTCAGTGCAGAAATGTCCTCAAAAGTGAAAGTAAGACCACATTGTGACGGATATTTATGGGTGAGGACCGTCCAATTGGTTTGGTGAGCACAAAACAATTGCAATTAAGGACAAACTTGAAAGAACTGCAACTGTTTATATCCTTTTGGTTTTCATTTGCTGTTTAAATTGGATTTGTCTGTTGATTTATTTTTATGTACATTTACAAATACATATTTCACAGGTATAATAATACATTCAGCCCAAGATGAGGGAACCTTACATTTATGACAAGATTTAAAAGAAAACTTATTTTTCCAACTTTAAAAAACATGAATTCAGTGCAGAATGTCACAATCCATGTGATAATAGATTATATATAAAAGATAAAAACATCTTTGTCTACAAATATGTTTTAACCAAAACTCCTCAAATAGCAGCTTCACAGTTATTAAAGGAAACCCATGTTGTTGCATTTTAGACAATAGAACGTTCATTTTATTTATTTTTTTTAAGAAAAACTTTTAGTATTTATTTCTTCTAGTATTGTATAAATGAAAACTCTGTACAACGCATCATGTTTTTATCTGATTGATTAATCGTCAGAATTATTGATTAATCAATTACTAAAATAATTGCTAGTTTCAATATAGAGAATAAAGTATTTTTTGCAGCCACAGCTGTGTTTTAGTAAATCTTTTAGTGTAGGTAGGTCACATTTAACTTATCAGCACATCTTATAATTTGAACTAGAAAAAAAATTGTTAAATTAGAAGCGTTTTGATATTTTTGTATGGCAGAAAATATAAAGAACAGAAACATTATTAATGGAGAGCTAAAATAAATTTTCTTTTCGGTAACAGTGTTCAAAAGCCATCCAATACTTTGTGACAAGAACGATGGCACATAAAAATACCCTAAAGGATTAGAGAGCTGAAAATGAATGGAGTGCCGGCCGGTATCATCGTCAAATGATGCATAATCATGCGCTCCACATTTATATTCAGAGGACAGGAATAATTAATAGGGTATCTGAAGTAAAGGCAGAGAGAATCTGGATATTTTAGAGAAGATTGTGCAGATCTGTATAGTAAAATAACAGTTTTGTGTTCAGGTTAATTGGATCTAAAGGGCTAAACTTTGGACTCGGATGGTTTTGGGAGTGAGATTTCTCTGTTTATATGGAAGTGGGGATTCTGTGTAAATAAATAAAAGTACTGGATGTTTGGGCTGTGGTATACAGCCAGAAGAAAAATCCCATGTCTGCATCTGACCAGAACCAAGTTTAGTTTAGTCCACTGCTCCTCTAAAAATGCACAGACAAGAAACAAGTAGGCTAAAAGTCAGAGTTGGTAGTTTTTAGACCCAACGGCGGCTCGTTATCGATGCCAACTAGAGATAAAAATCACCCCATACGACTGCTGGACGAGAGAAGATTACACAAAACTAAACCATCTTTTTGATATTTATATTTTATGCTAAATATTAAACTATGACATAAATGATCATATTTTATGGTTATTCTTAAGCAGAATCCTCTTCTTTGATTGCAGGATATAATATAAAGAAAATATCAACCTGTTCCTTTAATTTAACTTCTACCAATAATTTACTAATTATTTGCTCAATAAAGTAATTGCCACCTTATTGGTCAAAAATATTCTCCAAAGGAATCACTGTTAGTAAAAAGGGTAGTTTTCCAAAGGCTTAATCACGCAGGGTAATCAAACTCCCAGGGCCAAAAGTTCAGGCTAATTAAACTACAAATAACTTAAAGTTCAGGGTAATCAAACTCCACTTACTAAAGGTTAATCAAACTCCAAATAGCTAAAAGTTCAGGCCAGTCAAAGCCCAAGAGGGCTGAACTTTAAGGGTAATATGATGAGAACATGCTTTAACGATAAAAAAAAAAAAAAAAAACAGGTTTACATGATTTGACATTATTAGTAGATCCAAATGTGAGGCGAAGTTCTAGATTTAGCCAAATGGTCCCTCCTTCAAATAACTTAATCACAGAACAAAGTTCCCACTTGAACAGAATCACTTTATTCTGGAAATTTAAGACTTTAGCTTAATGCAATTAAAATAATTTTTGCATGAAGAGATTTAACCGCAAAACATCCAAGCATAATCCAACCGGTTTCACTTGATTAATTGTATGTTATTTAATATTTGGATCGCTTACTCTGAAATGAATAGCTTTTAAAATAGAACGGTTTGTATTTCCACTTAATTGAAGGTAAAAGGTCTTTTACTTTAGGCAAAAGTAAAGTAGATCAGTAAAAGATAGATTAAGTCACTTTGGAAGGTCATATTAGGTTCTCTTTTATAATAAGAGATGTTTAAAGAATTAATTACAGCACAATAAATCAACAAGGTAATTGACCATGAACATAATCATTAGTAGCTAGCTGGACTATTAGGATTAAATCCACGGAGAAAATCCCTTGAGAACAATGCCAGAGGAAATTAAACAATTTCCTCTGGCATTTCATTGCTTGAAATGTTTATTTTCAGAAAACAACACCAGAATAGTTTGCTGTAAACATTTTTGGGACATTTCTTTTTTTAATCCGAGCTCCCTGAGTGCATCTCGGCCAAATCCGGCTCGATTACATCCCCAACTGGAAGCATATGCTCCAAGTTGCTGAGCGTTTCGTGTCACAAGACGACGACAAAAAGGAGAGGGAACAAAAATACAGACGGCGAGGAAAAATAAACTGACAAACAGGGCCAGACTGGGTCGTCCCATGCTCCGAAGAAAACCCGCTCTGACTTCAGGGTCACGTTCCGCGGCATTAGCGTCTATCTGCAGCTCTCTGTGAGCATGCACGGCTGCCTACGTGCTCCACATGCGTGTTTTCGCCACACAAAAGGCACCGCTGTACCCCCTTTTTGGAGAAATCTCAATATTTCTGTCTGAGAGGGGAGGGAAAACATTAGACGTGGGATTAAATTTCCAAAAAGAAAAAAAAAAAGGGGCAAAAATGTCTTTCATTTTCTGTCAGAGAAGCTCGCGTTTTATTTCCCCCCTGAATGCGGCGAACGAGGGAGAGGAACGACTCGGATCATTATCCGGGAAATCTAAACAAGCCTTTGCTTTCCTCGAACAGAGCTCTTATTCTATAAGCACTTGAACATGGAGGGGGGGATGGGCTCAGAGACACGTGTGTCTCTCTCTCTCTCTGTATGTGTGTGTGTGTGTGTGTGTGTCATCGCAGGGCTCCCAGGTTGAGTCAAAGAATGACAGGGTAAAACACTGCAGGCTCTGTGGAACCCAGGAAACAGCCTAATGTATTTATCCAAACACATATCTGCTGAGAGGCCCCTCTGCTTCCACACAACCGCCCCATCCACACACTTCACCTCCGAACACAACGAACGAGGAATAAAAACAATTCAACAGGACTGCACAGAAAGCAAGGGAATCAATTTATATTAAAAAAATCCCAACATTTTTTCAAGAAAATGGAAATTTAAAGGTTTCACTAATCCAACGCCTGCAGATTTGCAGCTTAATGCATCCAGAAGAAGCAATAAGAAGAGCTCCGGTTTACGGCATCAACCTTAAGGCAGCATCACCTTTAATCTGCCTCTATGTGCTGCAGCGAAAATAAACCGTCTGCAGATGATGCTGCATTTTTTTAAGAAACGCTTTAAGTATCTTCTTCGTAGAAGTCCCAAAAATAAATCTGCACAGGCTTTACAAGATGAACAACCAACTTAGTCAAAATGCACAATCATCGGCAAAATCTGTTTCTTCTTTACTGGCTTTGCTTTGATTTACAAGCTGCGTTTTCTTTAATCGTAAAATTATGCAAACTGGAATTCCGAAAGAAATCCACCTAACGGAAACGCGTCAATTCAAAAAAGTTTTTCAAACACTTTTCACACCAGACGCATCATGTGATCAACAACCAGATGTTACTACTGGCAGAAATGACAAAGAAGATGACAGGAAGTGGTTAGAGGATGACAGCGCTGCATGTTTTTAATGACTTATCTTGTGAAAAACTAGTTCATGCGTAATTTTAATTGCTTTTTCTTTTTTATTTAATGGAAATTTTATTTAATGAATTGTAAAATTGTGGGGGTTTTTTGAGATCAACAAAGTTTTGCACACATTTGTAATGGAAACCGCTAGCTACCAGCTAGCTAGCAGTAGCCTCAACCGCCTCAAGTCACAGAGTGCAACGAATAAGTCTGTGCTTGACTCAAACTTTAGCTTGACCGAAATAAAATGGACACTGAAGTCTCTGTAAACAAAATTAGCCATCAAAAAAGTGTCTAGTTGAGACCAAAACACCAGACTCAAGACTTTTATGATCCAGTTTTGGTAGAAAGTAGAACTGAAACGATTCCTCAAATGATTCGCGTACCTCAATTATTAAAATTTCTAGAGGAAAATTTATCTGCCTCGAAGTTTCATTAAATTGTATTTCATTATTTAGCGCACCGTGTTCCGGCCGGGTTATTACATGCGTTGCACAGAGCTCTCACTTCCGCCTGAGTCGTTGACGAAAGCTAAGTGTTAGCAGCATAAAGTCCAGTTTTCAAGTTTGCCCTGGGAGAATTTTATTAATCGGTGATAATGTCTGGGTCTTGGTCGTTTTTCTGGGGACCAATAGGCATCCTTAAAATGACTGGCGCAATGCCTGGAGTACGGCAGCCTTTCTCCTCCTGGAGCTGCTGCCTGGTGGCCGGTGTTCAGACCGAACAGCAGGAAAGAGCAAAGCAGGTGTATTTATACAGGTGAGCGGATAGATTGAACTCTGCGGGCGGCTGCGGATTAGATAATTAACGTAAGTGTAGCGTTACGGACGAACGGGAAAATTTATTTTATATCATCTCGGTCTCAACAAATGGGTGGCGGAGCTCATTGTGGCGCCAAGTAGCTGGTAGATGTTTCTGTGTGTGACGAACGAAGGTGTTAAATCCCGTCACTAACACGAACACAAAAACTATAAATGTCTGGGCAAGGTGAGAGTTTATCTGTTAAATCGATTGAAGATGAATGCATAAACCAAAAGCTGGAGTATTGACATTTTTTATAAGCGTATTTGTGAGCTTGCCTCTTTATTATTGAATTGAATTTAACTTCAGATTTTTGTATAACTTTTCTTCAAGTTAATGTCAAAAGTGAGCCGTTATTGTTATGAGTTAATTTTCTAACAGAAAAGTTATTGTTAGACAAGCTCAAATGTGAAAAATTGGACTGACGTTGATAGTAATACTGCTGTTATGTTACATTTATCAATATCTTACTTTATCTTTTTTTATCCGATTAATCATAAGAATAATCAATAGATTACTTGATTACTAAAATATTCGTTTACAAACGCCCTAGTAGAAAGAGAGAAAAGACAAAAAACATTTATGCAAGAGGAAATTATTGAGCTTCTTTTAATTTATTATATCATTAGTTGATTTCTTGCTTATTGCGACAGGCATTAAATATATAATTTATGCGTAAAGCGACCAAATCTCCCAATGTGCAAAATGGGAAAGATGCTAAATGACCAGCACTCCTTATCATGAACTTTAATTGAACTTGAAAATCTGAGCAAACGCTGCATAGCAACCAGACCCACTTTGCTGTTTTTACCAAAACAAACTACAAAACAATCAAAACAGTGAAATTTCAGCAAAGGTTACATTTCTTAAGAGTTCATATTACAGCACAGGCACTTTGTTACTTTTGTTTTATCTAAAATAGAAAAACAGAAGGTGCCCAGCTTCATATTAAATCCTCTGACCTGGTTTATCAACAAAAACCACTGACATAACAGAGCTTGAAAGGGTTACATTTGTCTCCTTCTCCACATTCGGCACTCACTGTGCTGGCAGCAAAAGTCTGCAGCTGAGGAATTCCCAAAACAACACAGTGCCACATTTGTGCACGCTTCCGAACGCCAAGAGGAAGGTAAAGCTCCAACTTAGCCGTTTACATAATTCCATCTCCCTAAAATAATCCTGTTTACAAGAACAGAGTGAATGGTGGGAACCGTAAGAACCAAAAGAACAATGCTTAAAAAAAACTGAAACTGTAGAAAACAGTTAAAACTTGTGGCCAGGCGCTGTGACTGCCAAAAGTGAAGCTGTGCAGCTGGTCGATCTTTCAGCTCTGATGTCTGCTGGGAGCTCATCATCCAATCCTGATTCAGTCCAAATTTATTTAAGAATCTAAACCTCCATTCAACAGGCTTTAAATCTGCTCAGATGCATTGTTTCTGCACCCTGAACAATTAAACTTTAACATATTTCCGCCACAAAAATTACAAGCATTCTTTTGCAGATGAAGGGCTGCTAACCGCTAAACCACAACAGAAGCTTTTATAACATGCTGGAAGCAAAATATATTTTAACTGTGTGGTCAGACCTAAGTCATTTTTAGTTGAGCTGCAGCAAACAATTATTCTAATGTGCCAGTTTTTTTTTTGTCTGTTTAATTGATTAATTTTCAGAAAATTGACAGAATTTGAACCAGGTGAAGCTAAAACTATTTGAATAGTTCTAGGAAGAACACATTTACAGACCATGAAGATTTTTTCATCTTAAATGCAAAATGTATACATGTTTTGTACGGTTTTGGCTTAATTACAGCTTTCTGTATGTTGTCATTTCAGCAAACTTCTTTTCTTTTTGTGTGTCTAAATTAGTTAATGATTATTTGAATAATCGATTATTCACATTAATCATTTCATCCTTAATTTTTATACATACCCACTTTACATTGTACTGGAATTAGCTCATCTTTTCACACAAAGGGTCAAACAGTTGAAAAACGGGTTGGTTTTAAGACAAAAACCGCTCCGATGTGTGTAAACGCAGAGAGGGTTAACAGGTCGCATCGCAGCGACCCACTAATGAGAAGCCCAACTTTACCACATCCAACCAGCACGGCCACAAGCAACTGATACAGTAAATATGTGCATCTTAATGACAACCAGGCAAAAACTGTAGTGATGCACAGGCAGAAAAAAGGCAGAATACAGAAAATCTTTGGCTCGTATCGGCAACAGATCACCTTTCTCTGGTTTTTGGTGACTGTCTTTAAAAGTCAGATAAGACTGAAGGAGTCCAACAGGTTTTTCCAAGTCAGAACTCCTGATTTTTCTAGACTGGTTCTCAAACTTTTATTTTTTTCCAGAAACTTCTCACATTCTGCATTTCTACTGCTTCCAGGCTGTAAATCTGGACAGACCAGAGACAACTGGAAGTATAACTCAAACATTTCAATCAAACTCCATACTGTTCCAGACTTTTGTTCAAATACTGTTTAAAACATTAAAAACAAACATCTGACACCTTTAAACTTTATAATCAGAGCTTCTCTCTCTGATTGGATTCCTATTTGAGCTCATTCTGTCCACGTGTTTTTATTTTAGGGCTGCAACTAATGATTGTTTTACTAATCGATTACTCTAACAATTGTTCTGACGATTAATCAGATAAAAAAAAAAAAGATAATTAAGCTTCTCTTGTGCAGCATTAAAAATGCATTTAATAATGCAAATGAAGTAAAGTTTTTAAATAAGAAATGTATTTTATTGCCTAAAATGCAACAAAGGCATTCCTTTACTGAACACTTGACCATTTGTGGCAAAGGATGCATCTACATGTGAAAAGATTAGAATTTTCTGCATGACTTAAAATCAATATAGTTTAGGACTAGTATGTTAAATATTTGTAATTATTATTTTTACAGAATTTGAATAAGGTGAAGCTCCAATTTTGGGTAGAACATATTTATAGAGCATGGAGGGTTTTTTCATCTTAAATGCAGAATATTTATATTTTTGTACAGTTTTGGTTTATTTACTGCTCTGAGTATGTTGGTCTTTCATCAAATAGTATTTTTGAGTTTGTTTAATCCAGTTAACAATTAATCAAACACTAAATGAATTGACGATTATTTCAATAATTGATTCAAAGATAATTAAAGATCAGTTAAGTATGCCCTCTATGTGATTCTTTGCTTTTGCTAATTAAGAGGAAAGTGGCGCAGAAAAAGCTTTTTTTTAGCATCTCTTATTTCCATAATCAATTAATCACGATTAATTGTTCCAGCCTTGAGTGTATTAATCCATTTACATGAAATATTTTGTCACAAAATGCAACACATGGCCACTTCATGCAGCAATTTGGAAGCAACAGGCAAAGTAAGGATCAGAGAAGTAATTCTTATACTTCATGTTTTGCCTTTGCAGAGAGGAAATTAGTAAATAATCGATTAATCATGATTGTTTCAGCCCTAGCTTATTTTTGTATTTGATTGAACCTGCGGCTGTGCTAGACATCAGACAAAAGTTTCCAATCTGTAAAATAAATGCTTGTGCACTTACATGTGGACATGTGGAGGTTGGAAGCGGCTCTGGTTGATGTTGTAATGCGTGAAGGCCTGCGTGGGGTTGGAGCTGTACTCGTCCACCGTGATGGTCACTTTGCCATGAGCCATCCTTCCGCCGTTTGGACATGAGACGCCGTTCGTTCACCGGGATTCAGCAACGAGCCGTGCGGCGGTCATCCTTCAGAGCCGCTCGGTAAGCCCACAAAGTCTCCCAGCAGCAGGGCCGGCTGTGGCTTCCCGGCCGACCGACCGACACACGCTGCAGTCTGCACAGACAAGAAAAGAGCAACGCATCAGCTGCTGTGGACAGAGCATGCATCCGAGACCAAAACATGTTAAGTTCAGGGATTCAGAGTAAAATACATTGTCAAAAAAAGTTCAAATATTTTCTACAAAAGGTCTTAAAAAGATGAGATTGTCCAGGAATGTTAGCAATATTAAGCTAAAGGTTTTACCATATTTATTCTCAGGGCAAAAAAGAAAAAAAAAATGACTGGATGTAATCTCAAATGCACAAGGATATTTAATTTAAAATATCTAAAAACAGAAACATCAGAGGCATTAACATTCAGCAAATTCACATGAAACAGGCTGATTTCTGCACACAGGGAAAACCAAAGTGACTCCCATCCCAAAACTGATAGATCAATCAATCAATCATGCATCGACTTTTCAGAGTAAAAGCTGCACTAAATGTTAAATTCAGATATTCAGTGATAAATGCTAGAGTAAAAGTTTGGAGACTAAAAAGGCACAAAAAAATCTCAGCATTTTCCACAAAGCTCCTAAAAAGACGAGATTTTACAGGAATGTTATCAAAATTAAGCTTAACGTTCTTCAATTCTTATTCAACTGCATCAACGTCTGAGAGAAAAAGCTGCAAAAATGTTAAATTCAATGATTCAGAGATAAACAATAAGTGAAGGCTTTGAGAGACTAAAACAAGCATTTTTAAAAATTCCAACATTTTCTACAAAAGCTCCTAAAAAGATGAGATTACACAGGAATGTTATCAAAATCAAGCTAAAACTTTTACTATAATTAGAAAACAATAACTACTCTAGATGCAATCTCAAATTCAGAGGTCTGTTAAATTTAAAATATCTAAAAAAAAAAAAAAAAAAAGAACAAAGCATTCATTAATCTTCAGCAAATCCACGTGTGAAACAGGTTAATTTCTGCACCAACTAAAACAAAAGTGACCCCAATTCCAAACTGATGCGATCAAAATCAATCAATCAGGGGAGACCTGCCGTCTTCTCGGTTTTATTTATAAGTAAATCTGATTAAAAGCTGTAAAATGTTGCAGGACCAGATGAAGAGCGACGTCTCTCACCCGGCTGTCCTGTGCGCCTCCTTTCACTCTGACCTTCCTAACTGTGGCAACGTGGCTACCGTGGGTGTTTTATACCAGACGTCCTCATGCTCCCACAGCTCAAAGAGTAAAAAATGTCAAAAAAATAAAAATCTGCCTTTTTCCCCCCCAGAAGACGTAAATCGAAAGGATGCAGTGAATAAGTAGAAGCAAACCCCTCAAAACTGGCCTATTTTTATTTAAAAATCGTGATTTTATGTTTTCTGGGTCAGCTAGATGCTACTTCCTATGATGCATGTAATTTTAGAATGAGGAAAACACATTTATTCAGATTGGCATAATGAAACCTGCACATTGAAGTTGTTTAAATAGAAACATTACAGCATGTGAATCAAGAACTGTGCTTTTAAGATTGATTTAACTTCAAAGAACAGCTATAAATTTCACTGAGGCGATTACTTCCCTCAACCCTTGGGGGCAACTTTATGTTTCTACCTGTGCACATTGGGCGTTAATAGCAAATAATCACAAATTTTCTGATTTTTTTCATCTCTTCAAGGCCAGGTTTAGCACTTAAAGTCAAATTTTTGAGTGTATTATCTGAGCAGTAAATGCTGAAAACTGCCAGGAACATTGATCTACATTTTCTGTCAATTTGCATAAATGATACTGCAGATGAAAAAATATATATATAATTTTTATTTATTTATTTGAAAATAGATTAATGCAAATACATGCCAATTGGATTTCATCTGGGAATGAGAAAAACACTGATTCTGATTTAAAATTTCAGGATAAACAACAATATACAATTTAAAATCATTAAAGAAGGGATGCCTAGTTTAAAGATCAGATGGAAAGTCTGTAAAAGGAAAAAACAAAACTGGACATTTTCTGCACTATTTTTACCAACACAACAAAAGTTATAGATATGCAAGAGAAAAAAAAACCTTGACAGGTTAAAATATGAAGCAAAAGCTGCACTGTAGTAGATAAATGAATGTTATGTTTACATAATTTGGTCATTTTTTCTCAGTGTGCAGCTCTGTCCATGCTCGTCTGTCCCTCTCTACCTTATGGCTACAGTAGCAGCAGCAGCAGCCACTAGCTCTGTAGCTTAGCCTGCTAAATTGTATTATTATGCACGCTGAAGCTGGAGCTTCTTTCTGGCAGCACAATAAACAGAGAGCCTGGCAGCTAACTTCCCACTCCGGTAAGCAGAAGGAAGCGGCGGAGGGGGCAGGAGGCGGATAAAATTCACCCATTTCACCACGCAGACACGGCATGTGAGCTATACTACACAGCCGCTCGCAGCATGCAAAGGAAGAAAGAAAGAAAACTCCGTTCTCCCTTGAACTCTGATCCGTGAATAATATTAATAAATAATCAATTTAAATAACCCAGAGGTGGTGAGTGTCAAAGCGCCGCCTCGGTAACCTCTGGCTCCCTCCTCGTAAATGACAAGCCACCTTTAAACCGACGGCTTTGTGTCAGGAATTCCTCCCTCACTCCCCGCCTCTGCCTCCGCGGCGAGGCTGAAAGGTTGCGCTACCTTCGGGCTGGAGCTTTTTCCGTTTCCCCCTCCTCTCTGGGTGTCGCAGCCGGCCGGAGAACGAGAGTCGGGTCGGAAAGGGTCGCCCTCTACGCGGTGGAAGAAGAAGAAGAAGAAGCAGCGGCGGTTGAAGAAGCAGAAGAAGAAGAAGCAGCGGAGGGACTCGGGTCCATGCGGCGGAGACTCCGGCGCGCGGCGCGACCGTTGGTGTTGGGGGAGGCTGGGCCGGGGCAGGAACCTTCGACCCGGCGGGACCTCGGCTGGCTCTGGTGGAAAGAACCCAGACCGAGAGGAGAGCGAGAGGTAGCGAGCCGGAGCGGAGGGTGAGAGACACTGACAGTTAGCGGGGGAGAGAGAGAGCGAGCAGCCGCGGTGTGTCGGAGGGGGAGCCGGAGTGCAGTGAGTCGGAGCTGCCACTGGGGTCAGAGAGCAGGAGGAGCAGGAGCGAGCACAACACCCCCCCTACCTACACCCCCATAACCCGCCGGCCGCGCGCCTTCACCGGCGGGCACACGCGCAGCGAGGGAGGGGGTGAGGGGGGAAGCGCTAAGTGGTCCCGCGTTCTGCCGCTGCTGCGTTCACTTGCCGTCGAAAATCACACTTCCTCCATCCATTGGAGGCCATAAATGACTGTCCAAACGCAGGTGCATCTCGGTACCACTGAAAATCACTGAAATGTTCATTTATTTCACCAATTCAAACACAAAAACTTAAAGTTATTCAGTAGTTTTAATACTCAGGTTAAGGAAAAGAGTTACAGTCTCTGAAAAAAACAACACGCAAAAATCGTACACAAGTAAGAGTAGCATCCAAGAAATTACTGAAGAGTAAAAAAGTATTTGGTAAAAAGTATACTCAATTATCAGTTTCTTTCAATAAAAAACAAAAAAATGTCTGGTGAATTTTTGTTTTTCATTTAGTGGGTAGAAAATCCAGAGTACTTACTTGACTACAATTCAAGTGATGGTAAAAAGTGCAGCATAGTAAAAATACACCTAAATGTATATATATACATATAAAAAGAAGTTACTCAGTAAATGTAACTAGTCACTATCCAACTCTGAAATAAACAAATTCTGACTTTAAACTCAGATCTCAAATACTACAACAGCATATTAGGGCTGTTGTAGAGGCAGAAAAATTTAGAAAAATTTCCACCAAAAACACAAATTCAGATTTAGCTCAAAAACAGTCAAGAAAAAGTAGGGAAAAAAATAGACTTTTGGAGAGCAAAAATGTCACATTTTGAAACTCAGAAAATTCTCATTTTTTCTCTGGAAAATTTCTGAAATTAATTCAAAAATTTTTGAGTTTTTTCTTGTAAATTTTTTACCTTTAAAATTCAGAAATTTAAGTTTCAAAAGGAGAACATTTTGACTTTTGGGGTTCGGAATTTGTTAGTCCTAATCCTTGTTCATACATACCATGGCAAATTAGGGTACCAGAAAATTGGACAACCAAGAAAATTTTCAAATGTGACTTTTTTTCGAAACTGCTGTGTTTCCATTAGGCTAATTGATTTTGATAATTACAGTTTGCAAAATCTCAAGGTAAAAAAAGCACAGCAGTGTGATCATCCCGATCCTCCACAGTCCAAAAACTTTAAACCCTTTGAATTAAATTTCCATAAGGTATTGTTTGAATTAAGTTTTATGAAATCAAATCTAGCAGGAGAAATAAAGGCAGTAATTGTCTAGAGCCATGGAGCACAGCAAAGTACTCTGATGTGTGAAATCACTTCTAAATAGTAACTTCCTGCCCTGGCTCAGGAAAGAAATTAAAACTTTTAGTTGGACTTTGGTCAGGATGAATTTGCATCGCACAGGCGTTTGTTGAATTCAGCTTCGAACGATGAATTTTACTCCACCTTTCAAAGTGTTTGCGGAAAAACCACCAGCAGAAACACAATTCACTTGTGCTCCACAAATACACAAATTCATACCACGCATTTTTGTCATTTCTAATGCAAATATCTAAGTCGACATAAAATAGGACAAAATTAACTTACACGTAACTTTTCAGCAAAAATAGGAGCTTACTTTGAGTCAATAATTTATTAATATTGATGAAAACGTTCTAGACAGCCATTTTTCCTATTTATTTCATTAAGATGTACTGATGTAAAAGCGCATTAAAAATGGATTTTTCCACTTATAACATGGGAAATATGTTGGTATGAGTGAAATAATCTCAGAGTGGGAATAGTACTTTTATTTAAATCAAAATTAAGGAATTGCTGACTGAAAGCAAGCTCACATATCTTGCTGAAAAGTAACTTGTAAGTTAGTTTTGTCTTATTTCAAGTTCTGGTAAGGTTTTGTGTTTTTGCAGTTTACATCTATTTTTCATCCCAGTGTTGTTCTTATTAAAATCCTCCAACAAAAATACAAGTTGGTCATATGCCATCGCTTCTGTAACAGTCAGAAAATCATCAAATTTGGAAATTAAAGTACAGCTGACACCAGAAACATGGAGCTCCAAAAAGATTTTCTGTTTTGTATTATTCGGCTTTGTATTATTATGCTTCGTTTTCAACATAACTCGCATTGATTACTGCATAGTTGAGCTGGCATACTTCCTATTAGGAAGTATTTCACCCAGACTGAGCAGCCTTCAGCTAGTTTCACAGAGAACACCTGTTACCTGTCGTTCTTTCTCTTATTACAACTAGAAATGAGGCAACACAGTTTTCAAAATGCAGCAACTTGCTGAGTGGGTATAAAAGCAGCATTTTGATAATTTTTTCTGAAACGTTTCTTCTTTGATTTCTTTCTGGCTATTAAATTTACTGATTTTAGAACTTTATTTTAAAGTGTTTACATTTGTTTTGTTGTTGTTTTTCATAAAACCATTATTAGAAAAAATGTTTTGGATTTCAGGGGTTTTTTGGGGGTTTTTTTAAGTCAACTATTTTAGTTTCACCAATCTGCCTCCTGCAAGTCACCGTGATATGACGGACTGAATTCATCTCATATTTTGCTAAATTTATGTGTAGAAAACCATTTATTGCTTTCCTTTAACTTCACGGTTCTAGATCAGATTAAACTCCATTAATATTTGTGCAGGCTAACAGGTGTGATGACCGTCGCATCATCCGAGTCATGTGATCAACAACCGGATGTTACTGCTGGCAGGAAACACAAAGAAGGAAACAGGAAGTAGTAGGAAGATGATGGTGCAGCATGTTTTTTAATGACTTATTGCATAAACAAACTTATTCACATGTGATTTTTTATTGCATTGCTTCTTTAATTGGAACATCACAATTGCAAAAATAGTGTCTTTTCAACATAAAGGAAATATTGACAAAGTTTTGCACACATTTGCATTGGAAACGCAGCTTGTATCAGTTTGAAAAATAAGCATGTGAATTATTTCTACCAGCTCAATAGTTTTGTTTTTATTACAAATGTGCTCAAAACACAGTTTTGCAACTGTAGCATTTAATTAGACAAGAAATACAATTAAAATCACACGTTCATGTGATACGTCATTAAAAAAACATGCAGCGCCATCATTCTCCTACTACTTCCTGTCTTCTTATTCGTCTTTTCCACCAGTGGTAACTTCTGGTTGTTGATCACATGACTTGTGTGTCACGAAAGAAGTCATCCAAGCAAAAACCTTTTGAGATTTTTTATATTATTATTATTATTTTTAATTGACGTGTTTTTATTAAGCAAATTTAAGCAAATGTCAAATTGCGTTGTTTTCAGGTTAAAGGAAACGCAGCTACTGAGTTCAGTCAGGTAAAAATTGCAGCTGCTTCACCATCATTGGCTGCTGTAGTTACTTTCCAACAATGACCACATGAAACCCAATGGAGTAAAAGCACATTTCCTGCAGAAGGTAAATGATATTTCTAAAACGTCTCCCATCGCAGAGTTCAAAAGCATTTCAAATCATTCAATAGGAGAAAGAAATAATTTGTCAGTGCCAAGGCTGTACCTTTTTAATGTACTGATGGGATTTTTGATGAGAAAAGGTGGTGTGGGACGATCCATAATGGACGCCTCTGATCTACATTTACATGTCAGCCACTTGGAGCAGAGCTGCCTTTTTCTAATTTAACTGACATGCTTCAATTTCCTCCTGCCCATCTGCACGCCCCCCACCACAACAACCCTGCAAGTCATTTCCATTTGACTTTTCTCTTATCTGCACAAAGAAAAAAAAGCATTTCCATCTCGTAGCCGGCGGGTGTTAATGTGAAAGCGGGGTTTAAATTTTATGTGGCAGGGCCACATTTAAACATTTGACCAGCGCTTGTTCTCCAGGCTGTGGATAGAAAACTGATGATAGATACGGGACCAAATGTCACTGAAGAAATGGCTTTTGCCATGAATGTTTTATTCAACCCTGCGTCGCACTGATCACATTTATACAATAGAAAATGTAAATGTTATGCACCACGCTCAAAAACTCTATATATTTTATGACCTTCCACAAAGGAGGGTGAAATGATTTTCAATCTAAATATGTGTTAAAAAAAATAAAAATAAAAATGGCGCACATGTTTAATGGGAGAGAAAGAAAAGGAGTGAGCGGCTCCTTCTGGAGGCAGAGGGTGATATTCACTTAACCTGGCGGCTTCACCGGCTCCATCCTGAACACATTTATATCCGTGTTGGTGGCGATGCCCGTCGGGAAACAAACGGAGCTTTCTCTGTGTCTGAAGCTACCGTCACACAGAAGGACTAGAGCCTCAATTCCGATTTCTTTAACCCCCTGAGACCGGATTTTATAGTTAATACTACTGAACTTGAGTGCAGCAAAACTTCTGCGTTAACGGCTAACGGTCCCCAAAGCTAGCCGCATGCGCAGAAGAAGAAGAACGTTGACGTCACGCAGCAGCGCTCTGCTTACACAAGTAATAATGGATAGCAGTATTAAAAAATAGAAAAGCCATTAAGACAATGGATATGTGCTCTCACTTTAATATCTTTCTAAGTTAACTTTTTATTTATTTATTTTCTTTTCGATTTGTTTGTGCTTGCTATATAACACTCTGGCATTATTGTCTTGTGTTATATAGCAAGACAATAATGCCAGATTGTCTTGCATTCTGGCATTAGCTCTTTTTAAGATTACTTAAAAAGAGCTAAGTAATCTTAGCTCTTTTTTCTAAGATTACTTTTTTTTAAATTTTGGTGTTTTGTAAACCCCTTTATTATCCAAAAAAAAAAGTAATAATGGATTGAGCCAATTGGGGATCGGTTTTAAAATGTATTCAGCAGTAAGAAGCGATAGAAACGTTACAAGATTATAAAAACATGAAGGAAGCTGATAAAAAGACAGCACAACTAATAGCAATGGCTTTTTGACTGCAAATAGGAAAGTCTGTTGGGATTTGTAGTTGTAACAAGGAGCTGTTAGATTCAGCAGCATTTCCATTGACCATAGAGATGGTCAATGTAGTTATTTTTGTAAATAACTTTTAAAATAACTGTTCTTCATGGAGACATGCCAATTTCGGGGAAGAAAAAAAAAAGGTTTTTTTATTTTAAACAAAAACTTTTGTTGCATGTTTCACAAAATGCAACTGTTCAGACTGCAGGCATTTTGAAAACAATCGGATTTGAAACTAAATTAGTTCCACATGAGGAAATGGCATAGATCAGATTTTGGGGGGTTAAACAAATTGGAACTGTCTCGTTCAGATTGCTGTGAAAAAGGCCGCATGTGGGTAAAAAAAACTGATTTTGGTTGCATTTGCCTGCTATGTGAATGTATCTTGAGAGTCCCAACTTTACACAATCAGGGTTTTTTTTTTTAAATGTTAATGTCATTCAGATTTATGGGAAGCAGAGAGGTGGAGGCTGAGCTGGATACTGTTTATGCTGGCAAGATACACACAAACACAAGCAAAAACTGTTTGCCTCTGAGCTTCTGCTGCTGCTGTAGGCATAAAAAGTGTGGAGTACATCCAAGGAGTCTCTCTGATTTTGAACCTGAATATTTTTATAAAGTCGGATCGCGATGTGCTTTCATGCGATGGCCAGGAAGAGGAGAGGTTAGGTAGAAGAAAAGCTCTCTGGCATTAATTCTCCTCCCGTTCTCCTGCTGGGTTATGATGGACTCGGTAATATGCAGGCTCACTTTCTATGCCAAAGGCGAGACGGAGCCGGTCGGAGTCCGTCTCTTTCTGCTAAACGGTAAAAATAAAACAATCCCTTTACTTTCCCATGAGATGCGGCTTCATCCGCAACCCTTCAGCGAAATCTGTGCTTCTTAGCTCTCTCTCTCTTTCTGTGAGTGTTTCACCATTTCTCACCATTTTCCAACAAAACTATGTTGTGAGGACTCATTGCTTCTTCTGAGGCACAAAGTCCTATAAGAACACTGCACAACCCAAAATCTTACCAAGTATTTTTTCTAGTTTCTAGTGAAAACATCTTAAACTTGAAATAAGACAAACTAACTTACAGGCAACTTTTCATCAAGACAGAAGAGCTTGTTTTAAGCCAATAATTCCTTAGTGTTGATAAAAAAGTTCTAGTTCCACTGGCAGATTATTTAACTTAAAATAAGACATTTTTTCAATGTTATAAGTTAAATAATCTGCTGATGGAACTACTACATTTCAACTAGAAACTAAAGTACTATCTGAAAATACTAGGGAATAATTTGGGTTTTTGCAGTGTATCTGTTAGTTGTGTTCTTTCACTGAACTTGCAAAGCACAGAAACAGCTTTAAAACTTGTTTTCATTTTATGTTTAATGCATCATTTTACATCAATTCATCTCAAGGAAATAAATACAAGGAAACATGGCTGTGTGAAATTGATTACACGTGAATGGAAGTCAATGCAAAGTCCTTGTGACGATAGAAAGACATGCTTGTATGCATGTAGGTGTGTGTGTGTGTGTGTGTGTTTAGCAGTCAGTGGTGTATAAATTAAGGGGAACACTGACTCTGCCGTCCACGTAGAGTGACTGTGTATTAAATCACGTTAATTGATTAGGTAGAGTTCACAGAAGGACGGCTGCGGAGCTGCACTTGGTCCTGTTAGAGTAGTTCATGCTCCGCTACGGAGATGACATTAGCACCTACACTCTCAATTAATTCACGACGGCCTAATTGTCTTCATCACCTGCTTGCTTGGACTTTCAGGTGCAGCTGAAAGAGACTGGGGGGAAAATGGGATCCATGGAAGCGTTCCAATCTGAAAAGATTGGCCTCATATTTATGCAAAAACATCTCTTTGATTCCCAGCAAGTTTGGGAAAACATTCCTTACAAGAAGGTGTGTTTGACACTATAACTGATGTAAAACTAACAATGTAAGAAAAAGCTTACATTGGCAGTGAAACATGGTGGTGGCAGTGTGGTGCTCTGGGGCGAATTTGCTGCTTCTGGACCTGCTGCTGGCTTTCCCCCCACCCCCAACTCAACGTTTACACTCATATGTGAAAATTTCAGCAAACAAATGCACAATTATAAAGCTATTCATCTTTGAAAAGCATCAGTAGAGCCTCCTGCACATCAGCAACAATGCAGCAAGTGGTTTCTGGATGGTAAGACAACAACAAAACACTTGTGAATTATTTTCCAGAAGCCATTGTACAGTAAAACTAGCTGACCAAACATAATGGAGCTCAGTTTGGGTTGCCAGGGAACAGCCCAGTGCCTTCTGATTTGTGACGTTACATCCAGAAGGTTTTTGAAATGGCTTATTTTCCAGACACCAACAAACATTAACTAATTGCCAAAAAATGGCTGCATGGTTTTCTGAAGTGCTCAGGGCGGTGATTAGAAGCAGTTGAGACCCAAATGGAAATAGAAAAAGATGGAAAATTGGAGGTTATGGTCCCAGCTTTTATTATGAAACCAAACATGAATACATAATTAGGACTGCAACTACTTATTATTTTAGAAACTGATTCTGTCAATTAATCAATTAACCATATAAAAAATGGGACATTCAACAGATTTTTCTTTTAACCACTTCAGTCTTATGTATTCAATAACAGATGCATTGAGAGATGTAAATAAATAATTAAATTCTTTTTTTATATAAGAAAATAAACTTGTTTTGCCTAAAATACAACACGGCATTCCTTTAGTAAACCCAAAACAGGCGAAACTAAAACTGATATTTGAGGACTTTTTGCTGAAACATATTTACATAAAAAGGTGTCTTAGTCTTAAATGTAACAAGTAAATATGTTTTGTAAAGTCCTGGCTTAATTACTGCTCTGTATCCTCTTGTTTGCGATTAATCGATTACTAACTTAGTTGACGGTTTTTGCAACAACCGATTAATCACGATTATTCTGATTAATTGTGTCAGCGCTGTAAATATTCAGTGAAACAAATGTAAGTTAGGTTAAGAAGCTGTTTCTTTAGCTCTGTCCTTCCAGTGCTTGTTTCTGAAAATCAGTGAGAGTGGAAGGAGGAAATCGCAGTTGGATGAAAGGAAGTCATCAGGTCAGACGGAGAAGGCTGAACTGGCAAACACAGAGACTCGCCCAGAAAAACAGAGCGACAGAACAAGGGCAGAGCCATCGGATCAAAGACGATGAGCTCGACAAGCTGGAGAGACGGAGGAGGCGAAGGAGCAGAGGGAAGAGGAGGAGCAGTGGAGCGACCAGGGAAGCAAAAATATGGATGAACAGATGAAACGGATCAGACTAAAGGAACAATCCACACTAAAATATTTAGATGCATACATTGGTTCAGTTTGTTATTTTCAGTAAACGTGGCAGTGCTCATGAATTACAACAAGACAAAACATACACAGACACACACACATTTCTTTTTTAAGCTAAAGAAAGCGTTGGTCTGTGCTAGATTTGAGTACATTACTAATTACTCAGTTTCTAGGCAAGATAAATATGGAACAAACTACCAGAAAACAGCAAAACAGCTGAAACACTGAGATCCTTTAAATGAAGACTAAAAGCCCACCAGTTCAGAGATGCTTTTAAAACATAATAAATGAAACACTGACCAACATATTTTATGTGTAATGATGATTTTGGTGATGTCACTCATTAGAATGTAATGTTTTTTTAGTAGTTTCTTAATTGTTGACTGAATGGTGTTTTTTAAGGCCTTTTATTTTTGTGTTTTTATGATGTAAAGCACTTTGAACTGTCTTATTGCTGATATGTGCAACACAAACAAACTCAATTGACTGACGCATTAAAGAGCTTTTTTCTTTCTGTATTTTGCTCACAATTCATCGCTGCATGTGACGTTTTTAATTAAATCGTGAGAATATGGCAGCGTTCAGCAAGCAAACTGAATCTGTCATGGAAATCATTTTTGTTTCACTCTACTGTACATCCATGCATGCTTTTAAATGCATGGATGTACAGTATTTGTATTTAACAAGTCATAACAAAACACATTTGAACAGCCAAATATCTCCTGAGGAAAAGCAAAAATATCTAAACTGTACATTTAAAATCGATCGCTTCTTGTAGTTGTATTATGATTGTTAGCAGCACAAATGCTAACAATCGTTAGCATCCATTTTGGATGTCGCAGTTATGACGCAGAGGAGCAAGTCTTACTAAATCATAATTTACGAAAGTAGTTAATTATTTGAATAGTGCGTAATTCCGATTAATCGCGATTACTCTGATTAATCGTTTCAGCCTGATTGTGTTTAACTACTAAATTAGTTGACAATTTCAGTAATAAATTAATTATAATTAATCACAATAAATACGATAAATTATTTCAGTGAGATGTGTTTTAGTCAATTTATAGTTGATGATTATTTCAAAAATCAATGTTGATTATTCACAATAAATCTGGTTAATTGTTTCAGTCTGGTGTTGTTAGCCCAATTATAGTTCACGACAACTTAATTACAATTAATCACAAATCATGTGATTAATTGTTTCAGCCTGATGTGTTTTAGTCTATTAATATTTGACCATTATTTCAGTAATCAATTAACTGCGATTAATCACAATAAATCTGATGAATAATTTCAGCCCAAATGTTTTATGGGAAATGTTGAAAATGCAACACAATTTTTTAAAAATTTGGCAAACTACAGCTCAGAGAAGTATGTCTTCTGTCTCACTTTGCTTTTTCTAATTAAGAGGAAAGTGACACAGAAAGTAAATTTAGCATCTCTGCAGAATATTTATGTTAAATGTGTCTTCAGTATTTTCTTGTCAGCAATCATCTGAGTCTGATTTGTTGTTTGAAACCTCATCAGCGTTAGGTGCCTTGGCTTATACAAGCTCCTACGTCTTCTTATGGCATGTGTGTGTGTGTGTGTGGGGGTGCGCGTGTGTGTGTGTGTGTGTGCGCGCGCACGCGCGGGTGCATGTGTCTGGTGCAGTAGTCTGGGATGCGTTTCATTGTCCTGCTCCCTGCTGTGAAAGTTGATGGGGTTTCCCACTGAGATCGTGTGAAATGATCCTGCCAAGTTATTTGTGTGTGAGACGGAGAGTCTGACTTGGTGTGTCGCCGCGGCCGCTGTGTGTTGCACGCGTGTGTTTTTGTGAGGTAGGAAGCAACTGATTGAAAGCCCAGGCGATGAGGACTCACGCTGCGGCTCTTATTTTATCTCACAACTGCTTCAAAACCCATTTGATTGTTGCTGTGTGACTCGATTCGATGTCTGTCAATTTTTCTGCACTCTCCTACAGGTCAGATATCCCTTTCATCTACGCTGTAGAGCAGGGGCGGAAAACTCGTTTTCATTTGGGGCAACATCGGGATCGTGAACGTACAGAAGGGGATTAGTGCCGAGAAGAAGAAAAAAGAATTCAGATTTTTTTTAAATCTTAGAATTCTCACTTTAATCTCAAAATGTTGACTTTACATTTACAATTCTGAGGTCAAAATTGTAAAAAAAAAAAAAAAAAAAAAAAAATTAAAGTCAGAATTCTGAAACTAAAGTCATAATTTTGAGATTAACTTCTCAAAAGTTTAAAACCTGAATTCTTAGATTACAGTTACAATTCTGAGATTAAAGTCCGATTTTTTCTTTTATGTTTTTCCTTTTTGTGGCACTAACCCTCTTCCGTATAAATGACCTAAAAGGGCCAATACCTCCAGAATGTTTAATATTGAAGCTTTCTCTGCATTTGACTTTACTTCCAAATCTTAAATATTCAACATATTTTCACAATTAAGAGAAATAAATTAGACTTGCCAGATAAAATACATAGACACACACCTATTATTTTGACGTTTATGTGGTCCTATTGACCTAATGGAGTCAGCAACTAAATGAGAATATCATATGCATGATCATGGTAAACAAACCAATCTGAATCACTAAAATTGGGCTGAAATTTTGTGTTTTTTAGAGGAATTTTAAGCTGCCTGTGCAACAGGAGGAATGAGGCGTCTTTCAACAGATGGTATGGCCCCCACTGAGGTCTGATCTCACCATCCTGGAGTCAGTCTGGGATTACACTGAGACAGAAACAAACCAGACAGCCTAAACGGCTGCAGCGGCTCAGCTCTCTAAGCTCCCTCTCATACCGCAGTGATCTCACTTGATTTGGGAAGGAAGGGCCTTATTTCATATTCCTGAAACACACATGGCAACAAAAAGAAACGCTGGGCAAACTGGTGCGCATTAATGATTTATATGCACTAAAAGCACATGAGGAGTTAAAAGAGCGGATGACAGAGCCGGTTTGAAAGAAACCAAAGGGATCATTACCACAGAAACAAAATGACTTTTATAGAGACAAAACTCCAGACCACCAGGCGCTCTCGGTATCTTTTGAACTGGTTTTGGTTTCAAAAACGTTCTACACTTTTTCTGAAAGTCACAGACTTTTATGCACAGATATATTTTGTACACTTCTTCAAAGGGGCCTATTCATGATTTGCAGGGTTTTATTCTTCCATTTTCTAAAACCAGCCCCAAACTTGAAAAAAACACACCCAGCAGTTTTTTGGCAGTAACATAAGGTTTTTTGGTGTCTGGAAAATGACCCATTTAAAAACCAAGCAACCCCAGCAGAGTCCAACCCTGTTACTTAGCAACCCAAGTGGAGTTCCAGAACATTTGGTCAGCTGGTTTTACCGCTGTATGCACTGTACAATGGCTGCTGAAGAAAAACAAGCGTTTTTACCATCTAAAAACCATTTGCTGCGTTCCTGTTGGTTGTGCAGGAGCCTCCCCTTCTGCTTTTCAAAGATGAATAGTTGTATAATTGCACATTTGTTTGCAGACATTTTCACATAAGAGTGTAAACGTTGAGTTGGGGAGTGGGTGGTAGCCAGCTGCAGCTTATTTAAATTTAAAGTGACAGGATCACGTAAATCAGCTCAAAATAGACACAACTGAGCAGACTACAATAAAAAAGTTCTTGTGTTGAATGTGAAACATTCTGCCAGAGGAACTGGCACTGTTTGGTATCAATATTAAGGGATTATTGATTAAAGCAGGCTCATATATCTTGTAGAAAAGTTACTTGTAAGTTATTTCAAGTGTACAAAGATCCTTGCACTAGAAACTAGAACAAAAATCATTTGCAAGATTTGATGTTTTTGCAGTTTATGGGCCTTAACCAAATTAGTTGTTTGTTTAATATACACTTCAATACTGTGCGCTCTTTTTCACACCGTTTAGAAATAAAAAGACATAAATATTATTAAATTGGGTTTTCTCATTAAATTGTGTTCTTTAACTTAACTTGTGAAAAGCAGAAATGCATTTTTTGCATAATTTCATGTCAGTACATCTCAAGGAAAAAAAATAACGGAAAGATGGTCGTTTCTAGAACCTTTTCATCAATATTAAGGAATTATTGACCTAAATCAAGCACCTCTATGTTAAAAGTGACTTGTAAGTTAGTAGACTTGAATTAAAACCAAACTAAGATATAAACTAAAATAGTGAGAGATTTTGTTTCAGCTAAGTTTCTTCTGGTTTGTACATTGTGTAACCTGATGTCTGTTTTGAGACACTGGTTAAATAGACCCTGTGCGTCTGTGGAGGGAAGCGGATGGTGTTTTCATTAGGCTGGACGTCTTTCGGGGCGTTTCATAGAGTGGATTGGCTACAGAAGGAAGCCGGAGTTTAGAGCGGAGAGTGGGTGAATTCATGTTTTATCTTCTGTCACGAAGCTTTCAGTGCCCAGCTCCGCCTTTCGCTGATTTACTGCCACGCTGTCGCCGCACTGAGGGACTTCTGGGTATGTGTGTGAAACTGCAGCAGTGAGTGTGAGAACATAAAGTATACATGGTGAAAAAATTACCTCCTGAAATATTCCATTTAATTCAAGTATTTCCCTCTATTACCAATTCAGATTTGCAAATGTAATTTTAGCCATGAAGTGAAGTCATCATACACTCAAGGAATTTAATGTGATTTTACGCTAACCTCAATGTCAGAAACTTGTCTTCTGTTTCATAACAGTGCATTTCAGTTGTTAATGAGTTTCAACCAATCTTTTATTACAGTGAAGGACAGAGGGACAGACTGGAGCAATGATGTCACCCAGACAAAAAATGCTACATAGCAAATAATAGGAAAAGCTACAAGGACGCAGTGACAGCCACTGCAGTGGTTTTACTGGGATTAGCCCTCAAATAAAACTAACTCTGATGGAACAGAGGGGGAGGTTTGGGTCAGTGTTTTATGAAATGTTCATTTTTCTATTTAGGTTTTCTGCCTCAAACGCATCAGCTGCACAATATAGTTCATGATTCATGACTCTAATGTAGAATGTCTAATGTCTAAACATTTTCACCTCTACACTGCAGAGTAAAAGTTCAAATCATTTACTCTGCAGTGAAAAGACTTTTGTGTTTATGGAAGAGGAAAAAAATCTGACTGGTGACTTTTTTCTTAGAAATTTTTTTTTGTTTTCACGTTTTTAATAAGAATTCAGTTGTTTTTTTTTCTCAGAACTTTTTCTCTCAGTTTTTACTTTTTTCAGAATTTTTATTTTTCATCAAAATTCTACATGTCAAAAATTTTACTTTTTTCTCAGAATTTTGACTTTCAATTCAAGATTTTTACTTTGTCTCTCAAAGTTTTGCTTGAGTTGTTTTTTTTTAACTGTATTAAGATATTCATATTAAAAAGTAGATCAAAAATATTTGGTAAGATTTTGGTAAGATTTTCTGCAGTGCATGCAATTGACTATGTAGTTTAATCAACATTAAGGAATCTTTGATTTAGAAGGAGCTCTGATGTCTTGCTGAATAGTTACTTCTACTTTATTTTAGTAATTTTGCAAGTGTAGGAAGATATTTGCATGTGAAACTACAATAATGCCTGGTAATATGTTGTAGTTTTGCAGTGTAATTTTAACAGGAGCGATGCTTCAGGTTGATTGTATTCCATATTTTACACATTAAACTATATTTCTCTACACCTGCTGCATTTAATTCAGTTTTTCTTTTAGGTTTTTGCTTCCTGACTGCATCTCAGTGAGGCTTGCTCAGCCAACATTCGGTCTTCCTCTCTGGTTCCCAGTGAATCAGATTGACTGCCCAGCCCCCATGAAGAGATTACACAAATTTATGCAAAGCCTGTAAATGATTTATAGTGCGCAGAGCAACAAAGGCCTTTTTTACAACACAGAGGACAAGAAGAGGAGCGAGAAAGCAAGAGACGATGCGACCAGCAGACGTCCGCCACCTAAATCCATCAGCACTACAATGTTAGACATGCAAAACATGCAACAGAGTTTAAAAACCAAAATATGAGGCAGTGCTTTTATTCAAAATGAAAGGAAGGTGCCTGATTCTCTTTTCTCCTTCCACACAGCCAGCAGTGATGGAGTTCCATTCAAGAGCCACTGCACTCAGTGCTGGCCTTGGGCTGCATTTACAGGGAGCTTTTAAGCACTAATGTCTTGGGTTCAGTGGGAAAAAAAAAAGAAATCAGCGTACAACTACATGTGCATGCAGATTTGTCATGTGTGTCTACAATCTGTATGTTTGCATAAGTAGGAGTACTTTGTCGGAGGGAGGAGATAAAAGGCATAAACGTGTTTGAGCTCTTTACCACCTCCTGTGGCAGCGTCGCCCTTTCGCCCCCCAGGATCCAGCGTGTGGCTGGGTTTATGCACTATTCATAAAGTCGACTGTGTCACGGAGAAATGCTCTCATTATTCCCAGGCAATGATGGGATGTATTTGCTTTGTGGGCATTGCAGTGATGGATGTGTGCAACATACAGTAGATAATGTGTTTAGGTGCTAACGGAAAGGATGGCGGAGTCAAGTAGAGGTCAGGTGTTTTCCAACTGTTCATATAAGATTAATTAAATTGGCTGTCTGATTGGGATAACTGTATTATTATTTTTAAGTGCTAAGATGTAAATCCCTAAACACACCATTTACTCGTTTAAAAAATGAGCTACATTTGTTTTTCAAAAGACCAAATCCATCCGACAAAGGCAACTGTAGCTGTGTTTCCATTACACATGCGCAAAACTCTGTCGATATTCTGTCATTAAAAAAAAAATCATAATTTTGCTGTTTCCATTAAATAAGAGATTAAATTAAAATCACGCATGAGTAAGTCATTTAAAACACACAACGCCATCATCTTCCAACTGATTCCTTTCGTCTTCTTCGTATTTTGGTGGAGCCTCCTGCACATCAACAACAATACAGCAAGAAGTTGCATTGGTAAGTCAAGAACAAAAACCTCTGTCTTTTCCAGCAGCCATTGTACAGCAAATACAGCAGTACACCCAGCTGACCAAACGTGCTAAAACTGGGATTTGGGTTGCTAGGAAACGGGGCGGGGTTTGGGTTGCTAGGTAACGGGGCTGTGCCTGCTGATTTTGGAGGGTTTTGAAACGTCTCGTTTTCCAGACACCCAAAAACATGAACTTAACGCAAAAACCCACCGGATGTTTCATTTTGAGCACTCTGGGCTGGTTTTTCTTTCAAAGCAACTGAGACCCAAATGGAAGTTCAAAAATCTACAAAATGTGAATTTTGAATAATCCCCTTTACGACCCAAACAGACAACAGCTAAAACAACGGCATACACTAAAAACAGTCTGCATAATGCTACTCCTTTTGTCTCTGGATGCACAAAGGAAGTTAAAACATAACATTATGTCATCTGAGGTCAAAGGTTGGGTGGAATATTTCCAGGTTTGGAGGGAGTTTGTCCCTTGATTTCCCAGAACCCCTGCTGGCTGTTGAATCAAAGGCTCAGGTCAGCGGTCGCCTCGGCTCCTGAAAACCACCATAGCTGACCGATGGACTGTAACCACCCTGCCTCTCCCCTAGCACGTCTACCTCAGATCCATGGAGCTACCAGGTGCTGCGTCGCCCCCTCCACTGTCCTCACGGCCTGTCAGACCTTCTCCTGCATCCACCCCCTTTAACCCTGGCCTTCAGACTGCATTGTCTGTGTGAACAATGGAGTCATTGTTACCTCAAGGTGGTGTATTGTGAAGGTTGAGCACCAGGGGCTGCAGAGGTGACCCTGACATTGTGACTCAGTCCGCCCACACCGAGCCTCGGAAACTCACTCACACACGGTCAGTGATTCCCAAACTCTGCTGCTCCGTCACGGCTTCGGGTCACGAGGTGACGAGCAGAAAAACAATCTTACATCTCACAGTACCGACCCAAAGTTCACACCAATTCCTGGACTATTCAAATAACAACATCCACTTAAAATAGACTTATCCTTCCGTTCTGATGATACTGATTTAATAATGATACTGTTTTTTTAAACAGATTTTCTTTTGCCTGATTTTGATATTTTTATAAATTATTGTCATTTGGATCCTTATAATACCAAAATTTTCACTTAGTTATATTTTGATCGGTCTGGTGATGTAATTTTTAAATATTAAATAATTGGTGATTTGATGAGTTACTCAGGACTTGAGTAGACGTTTTACCAAATACTTTTTTACATTTACTTAAGTAAAAAATATGTTAAAGTAGTGTTACTCTTAGTTGAGTACAGTTTTTAGATGTCAGAGGGCTGGGTGTTAAAATAAGCTCATATTTCTACCTTCTCCTTTGAAAGTGTAACGTACTACTGTTCTTCTTTTATGTGATTTTGTTTTAAATTCATATTCTTTGTAACTTTGTTCTTATTCTGTTATTATACTACTTATTCCACTTTTATTTTAAATACATTTTTATTTACATAACTTTCTTTGTTGTGTTATTACACTATGTTCAATAAAGTCAAACTCCATCTCAAAAACATTTGAATTTCAACTTAAGCTAAAGTTTTAAAGCTATACCTTGTGAAAAAAACATTATGTTTAGATTCAAAAGAGATCAAAAGTTTATCAATATTTGTGCCCCCTAAATTGAATATTTTAGAAAAAAAATAGAAATAAAACCAAAAAATTGGGGATGTTTCTGTGGACAAAACTTTTCTGTTTCTATCTTAACCCACTTTCTGCTGATCTGAACCAGAGAAGAACCTGATTGATTTTATTCGTGCAATCATGAATAAAGTGATGAAATAAACATGGCCGTCTCGTCTAAAGAAGCACGGCTCCCAGTGATCTACACGGAGTCACAGTCTCGCCAAAAGCTAGGGCAGCTACATGTGCTCAGAATAAAACGGAAACGTGAGCAAAAGGTTTCCTCATTTCAAACAACAGCTTTGAGTTTTGAAATACCTCGTCTCAACAATTTGATATTTCTTCAGTTCTTTTGCAAAATAAGCAAAGATAATAGCAATAAAGCTTTGAGATATTTTGCTTTTAACTAAAAATATTTCACCTCTTTCCCAGTTTTTAAAATCTACATCTGTGTGCTCATTTAAAACTCCTGGCAGCAGGACAGAGAACTGTTTCCCCGAAGAAGCGTTAATCAATCTAATCCAGCTGCTGGTATCTCAGTCTGTAATACTCGAGTGTTGACGGATAACCCATGTACCAGGTGATCACCTTACAAGCACAAACTGCATCTTTCTGTCGGACAGAAACAGATTCTTCTTTGTTAACTTTTATCCAACTGGTTTGTGAGAACCAGTGCAGACCCTGGCATTTAGCTTGTAAAAAATATCTATTTTTATTGCTTCCTTAGTTTCATGGTGCTAAAACCGAACTGAAAAAATGTCCAACACTGCAATGCAAAATACAAATGAACTATTCAGCCTTTTAGGTCAAACTTTAGCACATAATTTACCATCACCTGCTCTGTCTGGTTTAGAAGCAATTGAGTGCTGATAAGACGATGACATAAATGAGCCCATAAAGACAGCAGGTGCAAGCGAGTTGCATTCTTTTCGCATCAAGTTACTTTTGGTTTGATGCAATAAAAATAAATAAATAAAATTAAAATGCAGAAGAAAAGACAGTAGGAGATGGTTCACTGAAGCTAAAACGTGGAGAAACACATTGATTAGATTAACGTGGATTTCTGCCAAAATGTTAATCAACTTCAGTCTCACAAATTTTAAGAGAAAAACTGAAAAAAAGACCATTCAATGACATGACTGAAACAATTAATCAAACTAATGATGATTAATCGATTATTCAAATAATCGTGAACTAACTTAGAAATCAATTAATTGCTAATTAAGTATATAGACTCAAAAAATGCTAATTACTGAAAAAAAACATGTTTGGAGTAATAATTAACCCAAATCTGTAAAGAAATACATACATTTTGCATTTAAGATGAAAGACGAATCTTTGTCTGTGAATATGTTTTAGCTAAAACTCCAAAAATCCCAGTTATACCTTGTAAAAAAAGGTCTTTCCAGAAGGAATCTACTGGAACCCTTTGCGGAGACGATTGGCCTGAATTTGAGCCAGGACTGAAACAATTAAGGATTCATCTTAATTAATTGATAGTTGAAATAATCGCTAACTAATTTAGTATTAATTGTTAACTGAAGTATACTGCCAAAAAAAGACCTTTACTGAGAAACCTACATGCACATCATTAACCTAAAACTGTAGAAAAACATATACATTTTGCATTTTGCAACATAAAAACACCTTTTGTCTGAAAATGTATTTTAAACTCATTGAGTGGTAGTTTTAGTTTCACCAGGCTCAGATTTACTAAATAAATACTGTAATTGCATTTTTATCATTTAAAAAAGGAACTGAGTTACTTGTTTATCTGCATCTTTTAATGCATTTCTATTATTGGATGAAAAATCTGTAGAATGTGCCCTTTTTTATCCAATTAATCGTCAGAAAAATCGATAGATTAATGAGTTACTAAAACAATCATTAATTGCAGCCCTAGTTTTTCCCAGCAAAAGTTTGAATTTGTCTCAGTGATGGGAATTGAAAGGCGTTTAATCGCTGATGTTGGCACGTGAGCTCACCGCCGGGGCCTGAGGTCACACAGCGTGTAACGGATAAACTGGAAGGAGATGAGGTCAATAGCTAATTATAGCTCTAAAACAGTGGCCAGGTCAGCAAGGTCGAATGACATCACAAGGACACATTAGAGTATTGTGAAGAGATGTCTATTGAAGAGGACGGTGACCTCTGACCTGCAGTAAAACAGGTGATTAGCTGGTTTGGATCATCAATAAGTCACAACACAATTCTGTTGTTTTTGATCTCCATCAAATGGTCACAGCTGTGGTCCTTGCATGTCTCAAATGTATAAACTTATGTTTAAAAGGATTGTTTTAAGCTTTTGCTGTTTTAAATTTTATGCAGAAAAGAAATATGCATCATGTATAAAGTCAGTTGTGAAGTAAAAATCAGTCAAGATTATCACACTATCAAAGGAAGTGGAAAAAGATTCACTGTAGTCCTGGAAAGAATGATAAAATGTCAACAAGCTGCTGAGCTGGAGATATCACTCATCTTCACCTGGGATTAAGGAGTTCAGCCTCTAATCTGTGAAAAGTGGAGGAACTTCTCTTTATTTAGTTTGTGGCCTTGTCACACTCGGATAAATGCCAACTAGTAGCGTGTCAAGAAGCAACAAACAATACAAAACCTTTGAGAAACCTGTTCCCGTCCACGCCTGTGGGGGCGCTGTACCAAGAACCACTTAAGGAAACAACAGAAAAATCTCTGAAGAAGACACAGAGCACAACTTCCTTCTTCTGCAAAAAACAATGGAGTGGCGTCAGATTTTAGCAGTTAGTAGAAGGATTTCTGTTTTGTCTTTCGTAAAAGACCAAGAGCAATTTCTTCCACTAGTGCTAGAGTCTTGCGTTTGTTTTGGTTGTATTTACCCAAAATGCCCTGCACTGCAGTCCACTTCAGATTGGACTTCCTAGGAAATGACTGGAGTTTGAGGAAAGTGGATTAAACAGGGCGGTTTGTTTGGGGAGGTGTGACTGCGCAATCGAGCTCTACTGCAGACCAAAACAATCTAACTCGGCTCCTTCTGCAGACCTCAGTTTGGTTGATGTGAACTCTGCTGCGGTTCAAATGCATATATGAACACAGAGGAAACCAAAACCGCTCCAAAAGCAGGAAGCGAACTACAGCGCAGGGCATTCTGGGTAAACACAACCAAACAAAATTTGTAAGTCTGACAAGTTGTTTGCTAAAGATAAGAAATCCTTCAAGCGCTAAAACCTGACGCCACTCCATATTAGTTTATATTTTACTAAGAAGGAAGTTGTGCTCAGTGACTTCTTCAGAGGTTTCTGTCATTTCCTTTACAGGTTCTTGGTGAAGCACGAGAAAAGGTTTTTCAACTAGTTTGGATTGTTTGACAGTGCAGAGTGAAGGAGAGCTGGAAAAGCTGAAAATGTTACAAATGTTGTAATTTTTGTCTCAAATCGAACAGAGTCTACTGGACTGTCGGGTGTGAAAACACCTTAAAAAACATCAGAGTCATTCTTACAGGACGTATCTGAAAAAACAGGAGAAATTAATAAAAAAGATGTGCCTCTAGTTGGCTTAACTGGCAAAGTCCTTCAATCTCAAGTCCAGAGAGACAGAGAGCTCCAGACGGGGACCCATCAGATGCCCGGATCACAGGATTTCTGGGACCTGCCAGGGACATATGGGTGCAGAAGGCCTCCGATAAAACCTGGTGCCTGTCTCTGAAGAGCTCTCCAAGTCAGAGAAAGAAGCTTAATTATAGGTTAATCCTACAAAAGATTGCCAATGTGCTTTTCGAGTCATAGAGACAACCCACTGTCAGTTTGGAGCTAATTGGTTCAAACAAAATATAAATGTTGGCATAATCTCAAAGTGATTAGATAAAATTCACTCCGGAACATATTCATGCTACAAAGAAACTGCAAATGCCTCTGCAGAAAAATTTGAGATCAGGACTGTTGGGCACAGGAACAACGTGTTGACTGTGTCCTTCGTCTAACAGCCTCTCCTCTCCCGAGCCGCAGCCCCTCAGGGGAATTTGAAGCCCATCTTTAGTTTGGAGCTCATTAAGCCGATTATACTCGTAATCTCTCTGATGGCAGCCAGAATAAAGAAGTGCACACTAATAATTGCCAGCTTACAAGTTGGTTTGTTTGGCCCTGTTGACTGCCGAGACGGTAGACAGAACGCTGGGTTATCTGTTCTACGGCAGGCAGGTGAGCGACTCTAAACATCATTAGCTCTTAAAAGAGTCGGGTTCAGGTGTTTAAGGGCGACTAATTATGCTGCTTTGAACAGGTTACAATATGTCTATGCCTATTCAAAACATGTTCATTACATTTTGTTCACAAAATCATTCTTAGGTCGAGAGATTTCAGTCTAAGTTCTTGTCTTTTTAAATCCAAATAAGCTGCTGCTGGCCATGCCCCTAACTCAACGTTTACATTCACATGTGAAAATGGCTTCAAACAGACCCTTTATCATATAACCATGCATCGCTGAAAAGCAGGAGAGGAGCCTCCTGCACAACCAACAACAGTCCAGCAAGTGATTTCTGGATGGCAGTCAACAGCAAAACAGTCGTCTTCTCCAGCAGCCGTTGTACAGCACATACAGCAGTAAAATCAGCAAATCTTTACCAAATCTGGTGAAATCAAGCCATCGATGTCTACAGCAACCCAGAAAAGGAATTAAAACGAACTTAGAATCCAGAAAAAAATCTTCCAGAGCAGGAACACTTAGTTTTTATTATTACTTAGAAACTGTGGAGTACTCACTCCTTTTACAAACGTAGAGCATACTTAGAAAGTCCAGAAAATACTTACTTATACTTATTTAGCAACCCAGAACAGGGATTAGAACAAACTTAGAATCCAGAAAAACTACCATAGCAACTACTTTTTAGACTCCTTTTCTTCCAACCCAGAAAAGGAGTTAGACCAGAGGATACTTAGCAACCCTGAACAGGAGCACCTAATTAAAATACTTTAGATCAACATGAGATTATTTTTCTGCTTTTGCTCTTTCCTTTGGTTTGTTATTTTGCTTGTATTTCCTTTTAATTCCTGTAAAGCACTTTGTATTGCTTTGTTGCTGAAAATGTGCTATATAAATAAAATTGCCTTTACAATAACTCACTGAAGAGTTTGAATTAGTTACAAGAACATGTATTTCCCTTTGAGATCAATAAAGTATTTTTGAATCTGAATTTGAAAAGTGCTGGAACTCAGACAGGGTTGCTAGGTAACGGGGTTGGGTTTAGCTGGGGTTGCTAGGTAACGGGGTTGGGTTTAGCTGGGGTTGCTAGGTAACGGGGTTGGGTTTAGCTGGGGTTGCTAGGTAACGGGGTTGGGCTTAGCTGGGGTTGCTAGGTAATGGGGTTGGGCTTAGCTGGGGTTGCTAGGTAATGGGGTTGGGTTTAGCTGGGGTTGCTAGGTAACGGGGTTGGGCTTAGCTGGGGTTGCTAGGTAACGGAGTTGGGTTTAGCTGGGGTTGCTAGGTAACGGTCACACCTGCTGATTTGTGATGTTACATTCCAGAGGTTTTTGAAACGGCTCATTTTCCAGACACCAGAAAAACATAAAGTTATTGCCAAAAATTTTATGGATGGATTTTTTTTAAAGGATTTTTTGGGGGGCTTGTTTATGTTTTTAGAAGCAGTAGAAACACAAGTGGAAATACAAAACCATAAAAATGTGAATTTTGCATGATAGGTCTCCTTTAACGAGAAAACACAAAATAAGACAACGGTAGAAATGGAAAATCTCACTCTCATCTCTTTAGTTCCCATCTTTCCTTCTCTCAGTCGCTTCTCATCACTATTCACACCACACACACACGCACACACACTCCTTTGTCTGTCTCTTGTCAGGAGGTTCGCAACATGACTGACAGCTCTGACACCGCCAATCAGCTGCAGCTCTGCAAGGTCACCCGCCATGTCTTGACCGTGATTGGCTGCAGTGCGTCTACCTGTCGCCTTTGTCTCCTTTGATCACTGCAAGTTGGTGGACATCTGTGTGTGTTGTGTTTGTGCGTATACACTTGTAGAAATACCTACAGCATGCTCCTATCGCCTCACTTGGCAGCTTCCTCGATGTGTGTGTGTTTGCGTGTGTTTGCGTGTGTTTGCGTGCGCGTGTGTGCGTGCGCGTGTATGTGTGTGTGTGGTTGCAGGAGACATAATGGGGTTAAGTTGGAAGGGAAAGGAAGGTGGTGTAAATTCAAACTGAGACAGGCTGCTAATGAAGCTAATTAAATCAGAGGAAAGTCAATTAAAAATGTGTGTGTGTCTGCTGAGCAGATTTGGTGAGGCTAAGTGGAAGAACAGGGGTGTCTTTGGGAATCATTTGATTTTTTTTTTCATGTTTACTCTCCCACATACTGACACCACCAAGTCAAAATGTTGATTTAACCGACGTTTAAATTTATTCACTCATATTTTCAAAGAATCTTTCAGTCTATTTATGTGCAAGACTTGTTTCTACAAATAAAATCTAGCATAAACAACCGTCACTGATCAGAAGACAGAGTTAACTTGATGATTTCAGTGTAAAACAGTTTCAACCTACAAACTATTTGTTGTTTTGCTGATTTGGAAGAATGGAAAAAGATAAACATGAAGTTTTCCTCACTAAGTTGGTTTGTCAGTTCTGGTCAGATAAGATTTAACGTTTTAGTCAACGTGGATTTATACGACAGAAAACACATCACACCCTGAACACACATCCCTGTGGTGAAGCATGGTGTTGGCTGCATCATGCCTTGGGAACACCTTTCAGCAGGGTCATGGGAATTGGTCAGAGTTGAAGGACTGAGGTAAGTACAGGGCGACACTTGAAGATAACATAGCAGCTACAATAGGACGGTTTGTATTAAAGCATATTCTTGCGTTAAGACTTAAAAACTGATGTTCACAAATGGCTACAGTCCCATTAACTGAGACTAATTTGTACAGAAGAAGGTTCAGACCTGCAAAAAAAAGAAGTTATTGTGGTGTTTTTATTTGCAGCCTTCAAAGCGTCTTCAGTCGGCCATGGGACTCTTCAGAGCGATTCACTCCCCCGCCGCCAGATTCTGCCTGTGCCTCTGCTGCTGCCTTGACCTATCTGACCCCGCTCGATGACCTTTGACCTCTCCCCACATGATAAGTGTCTGCGACCTTTGACCTGTTTGGATAATTAAAGAGGCATGACCTCTGGGAGGCTGCATTGGAAATGTGTCGTTGATGATTAGTATGTCACTGTGAGGTAAGAGGGCGGAAATAAACCGTTTTCTTTCTTTTGGCGCAAATGTTTATGAAATCCATACGGTGGTATGAGTAGTTTTATGTTGCATGTTTACTTTATTATTTTTGCTACTTTAACAAGTTGAAAATGTTTGCTGTTTGGATCTGAAACATGATCTGATCTGATCCACTGTGGTTTCTGTGCACAGTGGATCAGAAAACCCTGTGGGACTGATGACCTTTTCGCATTTTATCCATGGTTATTAATGGTCAGAAACCCAATTATTTCAATACTACAACTTTTTAATGGCAATAAAATGCAAAAAGATGGATTCTGGATTCATACAGACCAATAAATCTCAGCAGGAGAGGAAATTAACATGTTTTCTTTGATTCAACCTACATAGGTGAGAATGTAATACTTCTAAAGAAGATTTGCTGAGATTAAATGTTTTCAGACTAAGTAAAACTTTGGTTTTGGGGAGATTTGTTTGGTTGTGCATAACTCCCTGTTTTCCTAGGGTATTTGTAAGTATGATGTGGCAAAGAGAAACTATTTTAATGAGATTGAATCCTAAAATGAGTTTTGTTTTAATATCTAGATAATGAGTTGATTATTAAGTGACATTCCACAAACACTACACTGTTGCCTAGCAACCCCAGCCAAGTCTGGCACCGTTACCTAGCAACCCAAGTGGAACTCCACCACATTTAGTCAGCTGGTTTTCAATTTGTATTCAATTCACTTCAGAAATAGTTTATTGATCCTAAAGCAAAACAAAATATTGTAGCTCATTAAGTCAAGATTCTTCAGGAATCATGTGTTAAATCCTGTAACAGTCTGTGTTACTGTTAATTGTTTTCTATGTGCTATACAACGGCTGCTGGGGGGAAAAAAACAAGTGTTTGTTGTGGACTCAACATCCTGAAACCATTTGCTGCTTTCCTGTTGGTTGTAGAGGAGGCTCCACTTCTGCTTGTCAAATGTGTGCAGTTGTATGATTGTGTATCTGTTTGCAGCCATTTTCATATGTGAGTGTAAACGCTGAGTTGGGAGGTGTGGCCAGCAGTAACTTATTTGGATTTAAAACAGCTCATTCTGACTAACATCAGGATGATGTTAGTCACAGAACTTGTACACAGAACTTATCTAAGAATAAGTTTGTGTACAAAAAATGTTAAGGAACATGTGTTATCTGAACTTGTTCAAGGAAGTATAATAAGTTACCTTTAAGAGGTCAATCTATTTGTTTTGGTCCAATAGACTAAAACCGAGCTTCTTTGCTACAAACATTCCAAGCTAGCTATTTGCAAAATAATTTTTTTAAATTTTCTGTGGAGGTGTATGTTATTTCAGATAATTAGCAGCAGTCAGACTCCATAAGGATGGAGAAAGATCCTCTGCTGGACTCCTTAGCAGAACGTCGTGGTGACAAATGGGGCAATTCAATTTAATTAAACAATTTCTGATACTGAAAACTGCTGTTCCGCAAACTGACATATTTAGATGCAGCATTCCTGATTTATAACAAATGCAGCTCTGATTTTATGCAGCTGGTCAGCACTGCCGCCTGACTAAAGGGTGAGGTTTAATCTTTGCAGGAGGAGATTCAGAAAACTGAAATTATCCAAGTGAACGGGATAATCACTATTTAATATGCATCAGTCTGAGAAAAGAAAAGATCAAAAACATATTTTTTCAAAAGACTGAAAGATAACTCTGGTCAAAGATGGTTAACAGAGTGAAGTCTCAATGTTTTTCAACATTAAAGAATTTAATCTGATGCAGAGAAAGAAGAGCAGTAAAATCTCCAAAGATGAAAAAACACAGATCTTCAAGAGAAGGTTAACAAATGTGCTACCACTTTACTTTCATATCAGTAAAAGTCTAAATGCTTCTGTTTATTAAACCACTAGGGACACGCTTTCTGATTTATATACAAGTTATTACCTATTACAAATATATATATATAAATAATCATCAGAGGTACAGGTGCAGCTCTCTAAATTAGAGATATAAATGGATTACTTGGATAATTTGATGTATCCGAGTGTGATAAAGAAAAGTTGAGTGGAAAGAAAAAGTCTGATGGAAAATGTGCAAAAGGAGCAGAGATGGTAGCAGCGTTGAGATGAGAGAAATTTTATTTCATGGACTCATTCTAAGTCAACATATTTATTGCAGTTTCCAAATATCATTAATTTTGTTTCATCTAAATTTAGTGGTGATTTTTTTTGTTTGTTTGTTCAATGTTTGAGTTTTTTCATCTGTTGTGACCACCTCAGAGTTGTCTCCAGAACAGAAGATACCAGTATCATCTGCAAAAATAATGTATTTTAACAAGTCTAACACTTTGAATATTTAATTTATATACAAATTAAACAATTTGGGACTCAACAATCATCCTTGTGGCACCCCACAAGTTATTTTTAACGATGTTACCTATTTACAAACTGTTTACTTTGTCCAGTGTAGCTTCTGAGCTAGTTTAATGGAACCCTACTAATTAAATAGTTTCAAGCTTTTTTAGACACACTAAAATAGCATGAGTGATTCCAATCAACCAATCATGGTAGATCAATATCGACTGGTTTCACTGCAAAGCTTTACCAAGTATTTTTGGTGAAGTTTCTAGTGCAAATATTTGAAATGACATAAAACTAACTTTTCAGCAAGATATACACTGAAAAAAGAGAACTGATCCAACATTTTAAAAAACTGAATTTATTACAATTTGTTGTTAGTTAATTAATTTAAGTTAAACAAATGTAAATAAAGTAAGTTTTACAAATTTAACTGAATTACAAGGTAAGGAAAGGTCATTTTATTGATGTAGAACATTTTCAGTAACAAGGCAATTCAAAGTGCTTGAAATGATTTAAAAGGAAATACAAACAAAATAACCAAAGAAAAGAGCAAAAGAAGAAAAAGAATCTAATAATGTTGATCCAAAGTGTATAAACTAAATACAAATTAAATTAACTCAGTTTTTTCTTTTCTATTGAGTTCCATTTGTTTTAAGTAAATAATTCATTAACAATGATTTTAAAAAAAAAAGACATAGTCCCACTGGCACTTACAATAAGACATCAATTGCAAATTTCCCTTTTATCAATACTATCTATGATCTCTTCTCTTAACTGCATCAATGACGCTGATGTTAATCTATTTTCTCTGAAACCATGCTGACAGTTTTACTCCTGTTATAACACAGGGTGATGTTTATTTTCCATTTTCTCTCATTAAAAGTTTATTGTTTCCCTTAAAAACTTCACCTGACCGGTTTGGCCGGATGGAAACGCGCGGACGGTTTCCAAGGGGAGGATCGCGTTGGAGACGGTAACCTCAGGTCACCGGGTTAACCTCACTAAGCTGTAATTCATCTGACATTTTCACATGCGCTTAATTGCCGCTCATTCTATAATAGAGCACATTGTGCTCATAATGGCAGGAAATGTCAAGTCAGCTTTTAAAGGGGAGGATCTCTGCAAATTGCTTTGCTTTTAGATGAAAATATACACCTCCGTCCTCAGACGGGGCTCCGAGGCGGCTGTCGGCTGTGTTGACACGTGTGATTTTTCTACCTGATTCGTCGGAGCAGAGGTTGAGCATGCTGCAGCTTTATTCGCCACATTTCGCATGCACCTCTGTCAGCGCAAAACATATAATTTACCACACACTCTCATTTAAAGGTGAGGGCCGCTGGCTGAGTTGGATTAACGGGAGTTTTATTATTTTCCACGTTGTCTGATGTTCTCTGCAACACTTGAAGTCACCTTTTGAAGCGTTTTTCAAACTTTTTGACACTTTGATTAATATGAAGAGTGATGCTAAAGATGGGAAAGGACAAAGAAATTATGATAATAAACACTTGGCCAACCTGCGCTCATGTTCTGTAAGAAATATAATTAAAGACTGCCTCTTTGTGAAGCGGAGTGACTCATGTCTGTTACAAAAGTTCTGCTTAATGCGTTTCTTATGGGGGTTTTTTAATACTTGTCTTAGGTTACAAGAAGCAAGAAGCAATACTTTCCATCTATTTCAAAGAGCAACAAAAATGCTGTGAGTTAAAGCAATCAAAATACCTCAAAAACTGCTCAAAGATCACCTTGAAAGCCAAGAAACAACCCAAGAAGCGACGTGTGGAACACAAAGAAATTATTAGGACTCTGCCAGGAAGAAAAGAGAGAAGAAAGGTGAAAAAGGAGGGGAGTAAATGACATTTGGGGGCCACCTTGGCCACCTGATTGTTCCAAAATGAGAGCAATGACTGACCCAAGAACGAAGAGAGAGAAAAATCAATACAGTGCAATTAAACACAAAGCAAGCCTCAGTGGAGTTGAAGGGAATTTGTTATTTATTAAATCCACTCCCCCACAAAAAAAAAAAAAAAAGCCCATAACTCCCTTCAGTCTGTAATGCATGAGCTGGCCCTTCGTCTTGTGTCCTCTCTCCAGGTAATCTGACCTTTCGTGGTACAGACCGGACTGAAACGAGAGCGGGGAAGTCTGGAGTGTTCTCGCCTATTGATCCAAGAACTGAGAACTGAAACGTTTTCTAAACCTCAGTGGACACATGCCAGGCTTTTTTTCAAATCTAATTTTTAAAGAGAAACATGTAATTTATTTTTATTGTCTCCTAATTTTAAGTAAAAGTAAATAACCGTTACACTTTGCATTTTTTCAACGACATTTGTTGTTTAAGGAGCCAACATGACTCAAGGGAAGTAGATATTATAATTAAAAATCAAAAATCAAAGCAGAAATACAGGAACCGAGAAGCTAACTATACACACAATACAAAAACATAAAATTTTGCCAAGTATTTTTGGTCAAGTTTCTAGTGTAAACACCTTTGAAATAAGACAAAACTAAATTACAAGTGACTTTTAATCAAGATATTGGAGCTTGTTTTAAGTCAGTAATTCCTTAATAATGATAAAAAAGTTCTGGACAAATATTTTTCCAATTATTGATGTCCTTGATATGTATTGACGTAAAAATTATTTGAGCCTGAAATGAAAGTTAATATCAAATCTGCTTCTACTTTTTACAAGTTCAATGAAAAAACATTTACAGAGAAAACCAATTTAATAATTGACGTAGAGATACGTTTTATCTCTAAACTGTCCAAAAAAGAAGCACGCAGGATTAAAGTGTCCCTTAAAAAACAAAACAATAAATTTGGTTAATGCCTGCAGAAACACACAATCTTACCTGGTATTGTCTTGTCTTGTTTTAGAGCAAATATCTTAGTTCACTTGAAAATAAAACAAAACTAACTTACAAGTAACCTTTCAGCAGGACATATACAACTGTATATATTTGAAAAGCAGAAGTGGAGCCTCCTGCACAACCAACAACAATGCAGCAAATGGTTTCTGGATGTTAAGTCAACTACGAAACACTTTTCCAGCTGCCATTGTATAGCACAGACAGTGATAAAGCCAGCTGACCAAACATGCTAGAGAGTAGCTTGTGTTGCAAGGTAACAAATGTGGGCTGGGCTGGGGTTGCTAGGTAACGGTGAGATATTTGTACTAGAATCTGAATGAAAAATACTAATTGTGTGTTTTTGTTGACGTTTCACTGTTGAGTTGAGCTACTGTGACAATTTTCCAACATGCTTCATCTGAACACCGTCCTTTACATGCTTTCTATGTTTCCTGCAGAACTTGAGGCAAACTACTAACATGGCTTCCTCTGGTTTTCTTTTTAAATTACTTATTTTAAAAGCTGCGTCAGGTTTATATGGAGATTAAATTACATCTGGGTGGAATCAGTTGGCTTATTATATGGCGGAAGATTGCACAGGATTTTATTCAGTAAAGGCACTAACTGCTTATATGTGCTACGGTCTTCATATTTTCTTATTAAAAAAATATCAAAGTTCACGGTTGTAAAACTTGAAAAAGTTCAGAAGGTATTTATGTTTTTGCAGGAACCATTTCTGCATAGTCTGGCTTCATACACAACCCTCCGTTTCACAAAGAAAATCCACAGTTTAGCTCTTTTTCCCTCCACACAAAGCACTTTGAATCTTGAATTTTCTCTCATCTGTCTGCATTTTGCAGCTGTCTTTGTGTCTGAGCAGAATACATCTTCGAACTGAAAAGCTATGAGAGAAATGTGGGAGTTTATGTGACGCGCAAACATTTCTAAGGATTATTAAGCTTCCAAAGTAAAGTGACATTGATAGAATGTCGCTTGTGCTTTGAAAGCTGCTTGTTTAGAGGACGTTTCATTCTCCACAGCACAGTCCTATCAAACTGAGGCTGACTCTAACAAAGCCAACTCTATTTCTAAATGATAAGAAGAAGTCACTTAAAAGGGTGAAAGTATTTCTTAAATGTTTTCATTAAGGAGGAATTCTTCAGATTAAAAGAAATTCCTGAAACGTCTGAGAGGAGGCGGGAGAACCCAAGGTTGTTTCTGGCCTGACCAATGAAAGTTTAATCACTATCTGTCTTTGCTTTACCTCTCCAGTCAAGTTGCCTTGTTAAGCCCTCGTCCAGCAGTACAACGGATCACCTCTGCCTCTTTCCCCCCCGTCAGTGGTGACCTTCGGTGGGTTCCTGATGCAGCGGGACGTCACAGAGCAGCAGTGGGGACGCTGTTCTTCAGCCGCCGCGCATCTATCACGCAAACAAACGGCTGCTTCCTTGAGCAGCGACGCGGGAATACATCAAACTCCAGCATAGCAGCGGGTCACTGAGGCAGGTGTTCTGCCAAGTGCAGCAACAAAAGGTTGCTGATCTATACTGTGTCATGGGTAGCACAACTTTCGCAAGAAAAGTTAAACAGAAACATGATATTCATCAGAAAAGGCCCAAATTTCATAGAGTTCAGCTTTTGTTGCCAAGTGTTAAAGGGGAAGTTTTATGTTAAATAAAATCACGTTTTAATGCGAGTTCCTCATCAAAAACATACCGAGTGTTGCCTTGATTCTTTCATGCATGTTTGAGAACTGTGCAAAACGTCTGGTTGGACCGAGCCCCGCCTTCGAGACGCAGCCCAATTGGGTGTAAACCCACCCAATCTGGCAACCCTGCGAGGACCGCCCCTGCAGATATTATATAAGTGAAGTAAACATAAACAAGGTGGGATCCCTGACATTCCCCAGTCCTTGCGGTCTCTCAGTTAGCCTCACAACCCCTCAGTTCAGCCGGGGGTTGATAAACTTCCCATGATGCCTCGTATGATTAATGATGTTTAGCAGAATTGAATTAAGGTTAAGAGAGACATGGCTGCAGCGGGGGGCGGTCAGAGGGGATGGAAGGGGCAGCGTTGGGGTTGACGGTAGTAGCAAGTAAGGTAAATAACTTCTTTAGAGGAAATATACGATGGCCCCTCCTTTGCGCCCTCACCGCCATGCCAAGTAATTACTCGCCCCGGCCTCCTGTAATAATTCCTATTACAAGCAGAACGGAAGAGTCGGTAACTCAGCGCACGGGACAAGGTGAAGGCAAGGCCACAGAGCAGCAGATCAATATTTCATTTACTCACCCTGCCTCGCCATCCCGGCCGCAGATCAAATGCAGAGAGAGAGAGGGAAAGAGCGGGAGAAGCAGAAAAAGAGAGAGAGGAAACAGGGAAGGAGGAAGAGAAGAAACAAGGTTCCACTAAAAACAGCCACACCAGGTTTCTGATTTCCTCTGGGTGTAGGGAGGAAGGGGGAGGGTGTGTGTGTGGTTGTGTGTGTGTGGAAATGTTTGAAGTTTCTTCCAAATCCCCGTCTACACAGACAAACTTTCGTGAAGTAATTTAATTTCTTGTTTAACGCTGCGTTTCCCTTTTAATTTTGAAAGTTAGATTAGTTCTGTTGGTGGTGATGCTGCTAGAAACAAGATGGCCGACCCTTCAGCTCATGTATTGGAAAATAAATCTGAGCAAGAGGAAGAGGTCTAAAAGCAGCATCCATCCATCTGTTCATCCATCCATCCATGCATCCTTTCACCCATCTAGTCATCCATTTATCCATCTGCATGCCTAAAAACATTGTGTGCTGGTTTTTATCTGTTTATAGACCAAAAAATGTGTTAATGTTACTAAATTGGGTTTTTACAGTGTTTTGGGAAAGTTGTGTTATACATTTTATGTTTAAATGCATTTTTTATTGGTTTTATCAATGTAACTCAGGACACAGTAATTACCAATAATACATCTCCAGGAAAGAATTAAGAAAAGGAAACTTGTCTGTGTCTAAATATGGATTATGGAGGAAAATGTTCCCTTTTTACCCAGTTTCCAATGTACTTATGTCCAGGCAGTCTCAGTAAAATATGTGGGGGGTTTTTTAGCTTAGCTTCATATTTCTGATCCTGAGGAGAGACTCAGGGTGGTTTTCTGCTGTCGGGTCTGATCACATCAGTGTTGGGTGTGTTGTTTGTTCTGACCTGTTTCTCCATCCCAGCACATTTGTAGCGAGTGGCAGTTTGAGCTGCCGTGGACTTCCTGTCAGCCGCTGACCCCTCTCATCAGGGAGGCGTTTCCGTTCACTGAGCTGCCACTCCGCTTGGCTTTTGTTTGGCATCAACTCCAGTGATTGTTGATCTGAAAATGCAAAAAAAATAAATAAATGTTTCAGAAACACTCAGAATAGAGGATACAAGCTGAAATTTGAGCTGATGTTACTTTTATTTATACCCTCATTCTGGTTTGTTTGATGCAGTTGAAGCTCCTGTAAAGCTTTTTTAGACATTTTTCACATACATCTGGCACACAAACAGTTCCAAACACAGTTAGTAACAGTGTTACGTTAGAATGATGACGTCAAAGAGGAGTTTCATTTCACAGCATCACAGAGCTACTATGCTTCCTTGACCAGGTTAGGAAAGGTTTATGGGCGATACGAAACCTGTTCATTAGTTTTTACGCAAAATCATTCTCACATAGTGAGATTTTAGTCTGTTTTAGGACCTCTGTCACTTTAAATGCAAATAAGTTGCTGCTGGCCACGTTTAAATAGATGCCTTGAAAAGTAGAAGTGGATCCTACTGCACAACCAGCAAGAGGCATGCAGCGGTAAAACCAGCTGACCAAACATGCTGGAGCTCACCTTGGATTGCTAGGTGAGCTCTGCTGAGGTTGGTAGGAAATGAGCAGTATCTGCTGAATTGTGACGTTTCATCCTGGAGGTTTATGAAATGGCTCATTTTCCAGACACCAAAATAAAAACAAAACATCAAGTTATTGCCAAAAACTAGCTGGGTGTTTTTTAAGTGCTTGGATTGTTTCCAGAAGTGGTTGAGACCAAAATGGAAGAACAAAAGCATGAAAAATATAAATTAATGAGTCGCCTTTAAACAAACCTAAACACACCATCACTGACCTTTCCTCGTGTTTTTGAGGTCTGATGATTGGTTTGATCCCTAACGTTGTTTCTGCACAAATCACAAACTGAAGATCTCAAAGAGATTCTCCGCCCAGACCCCGAGGACCCGGATGGTGCCTTTCCAAGCCATCCGCCTCTAACAAGATCAAACCCAGCCCTTTTGAATTCTATTACCCCACCACTCTATTACATTACATCTCCATTTACGGACCTTAAGCAGCTCCGAGCACGGCTGGGGCTTTGACCTTGTCAAAGAGGAGAAACTCTGACAAGATCAAGTAAAGACAAAGGGAGGAGAAAATATGGAATAAAAAAAATATCTGACAAAAGGGCCGAACTGTAGTAAGTGTTAGAGAAGACAGGGAGAGCTGAACGAGCAAAGAGAGACGGGAAAGAAAGGGAAAATAGAAAATCAATAAGCCAGGAGAGTGGGAGGATGAAGATTGAAGGGTGATGTGGATGGGATTTGGAGGCTGGGGAGGAGGTGCCATTTAGGGGAGATTGGGAAAGAGCTCTGGGCTCAGATGCTGATGGCCGCTGCCGAATGTCTATTGATGAAAGGGACTTGAGATGTTGGGAAGAGAAAGGAGCTCTCAGAGGTGAACAGAGAAAAAAAAACCTCACAGGTGACACAGCTTTCATCTGAAACTGCTGCTGCATTTGACCTCTATTGTTTTATTTCTTCTAAACTTGAGAGATTCTTCTTGAACAAACAGTTATTTTTGTAATTGCTTGATATTCTTGACATTGACTTTTGCAACTTTGGAGGGGAACAAACAAAACTCTCATTCAGGTCAGGTAAAAACACTGAAACACACATTACTTTAACCCTGTCAGATCTTCAGCAGAACAAACCTACAGGAAAAACACGCAGCTCTTAAAGCCGTTTTCTAAAACTGTCACCATGTTGTGGTAATCTGTGAAAAAAATGAATTCCCACCTTCCCGAGCTACAATTAGTATCTGAGGAAATTCATGGTTCCCAGTCAAAAACAACCAATCAGAGTCAGGGGGCGGGTCTTAGCGCTGTCAATCAAATCACAGATCAAATGTACAACGGGGTTTAAGACATTTATGTCACAAATAATTCACACACATGTCAGGACCATGTGTTTTCCAAAATTCACTTAATTTTCCATCAAAATTATCAAAATATTTGAATTCTGAAGACCCATCTGAATCTATGAGCACGGTGTGTGGAACAAAATTAATTATCTACAATATTTAAGATTACTTCTAGACATGTATAAAATATCCTGAGTTGTATAAGTTGTTTTTCTACTTTTCCCTCCTATCCAGCTGCACCTAGTAACTTATAGTCTCATAGAACAGATCTCCTTTGTGTAGGTACCAAGGCCAGCTGCCTGGAAGGGAAGAGATAACAAATAGTTAGTGCACCCCCTCTATGGGAACAGGATGAGATGCTCAACTTATCTTAGTGGCCTTGGACAGGGCTGTCTATTTGGTTCAGAGTACCCGTTTATGTTATGTGTCCTAATTTGACTTTTTAATTTGGCATTGGGCATTTGAAACGACTCCCATTTCCTGTGCGCCAAGGAACTGTACATGATTCTGTGATTGTTTCAGCCTCCTCAGAACACACCTAGCGTTTGCTATGATTTTATCTGTGTTGTTCTCCACTTGCAAGTGATATTAAAAGTTTTTGTTCTTCGCACTTTTGCTCTCAGTCTCACTTCTGGAAAATCTGTGCATTTCAACAGGTGGTGGCAGTAACATGGTGTGGGAATGTGTTTCTTCAATAAGGGGGAAGAATCTGGTAGGACTTACAGTTACAGCTGTGTTTCCATTACAAATATACACAAAAATGTCAAAATTTTCACAATTGTGTTTTTTCTGTTTAATAAGAACATCATCCTCCTACCACTTCCTGTTGTCTTCTTTGTTGTTTTCACCAGTAGTAACACCAGTAATTGTTCATGTGACTCATGTGATGTGAAAAAAGTGAAATATAATAATTTCAATATGACTAAAAACCATCTCATCCTAAAAACTTTCTATAAAAAAGTGTTTTGAAATGTCGTGTTGCCATGAAGCAAATTTATTTTTGAAATTGTGATTTGCACAATTATACGGTGAATGGAAATGCAACTACTGATACTGAAGTTAGTCAGAGCTGAATACAGCCAGAACTTGATCGAAGAATGTGTTAGAATGGCCTAGTCAAAGTCCAGACTTAAATTTAATTGAGAAAGAGTTATTTTACAAGCACAGGTTCTGCAAACTACTGACTCTTTTTAAGGATTTTACTTGTAAAAAATATTTAACCTGACAATTACGCACTAATCTCTGTTTCTTTATCCCATAAAATCCCCAAAAAATACTTTGAGATTTGTAGTTGTGACATAAAAATGCTTTAGCGAAGCGCTGTTTGGTAACGTTGTGGTTAAATCGTCAGTTTCTCTTCCTTCCAAAGACGCTTTGATGTTGTAAATGATAATTTACTGGAGGAGTCGTAACGCAGCAGCGCTTTTTGTTGGTTCTCTGCTTGTCTGCAGGCCAGTAAAGAGACTCGTATAAATTACTCCCCATTTGTTGGAACGAGTTATTGTAAATGCATCAGTTTGTGATGATGATGCATTCCCCTCCGTCAGTCCACGAAATGACTACAACTCTCATTTGGCTCTCATATTACATCTCTGGAAAGCTCACCAGAGCTCAGGGCGTGCATTACTTACAAACTAATGTACCCACCAGGCCCAGATACGCTATCGCCGTGCCCTAATGTTCCCGGCTGCTCCATAACACGGCCATTATTTCCCAACTAACGGATGTTCTCTCATCATGTTTGGTAACAAAGGGATGTGCAGGCGAATAAACACCAACACAAATTGTTGATTTTCCATTCGACTCCATCTCAGCCTCCATCCATCATTTGCCTCTCAGGCTTTCTACATTTCTGAGGAGGACCTAATGAATATTTCCCTTTGAGTAGGGGGAGCGTAAAACAAACATGAGCCTGGATCTCCCTTCCCTTTTCGTGTTTCCTCGGAGGCGAGAATGTGAGACGCATTTAAAGCCCTGTGAGACAGAAGCTCATCCAGCATTTTGGCATCAGCGATGCTTCTTCTCCCCCAACCGAATCCACTTCAGTCCTCTGATCATCACGGTAAACAGTTGCGGCAGAGACGCAGAGACGCTGGCTGTCGGTGGCACTTCGCCCCGAAGAGAGCGAGACTGCTTGTTTTATGTTCTGAGAGGAAAACATAACTTATAATTTTCTATTGACCATTTGCAACTACGTAACTTAATCATTCGAGGCGCCGTGACAGACGTCGGAAGTGAGGGATGGAAATATTGCAACTAAAATTGTTTTTCATAGTTGTTTTTGCCTGTTTATTGTTTGAGTGAAGCTATTTGTGAATGTAGCAAGATTCTGTTTCTTGGTGAAAAGTTATTTTTGTCTTATTTCAAGAGTATTAAGATATTTGCACTAGAAACCAGACTAAAAATACTTAGTAACATTTTGAGTTTTCGAGGTGTTGGCTCAAAATCTACAAATAAGTTCAAATTCCAACTGATGACTTTCCCTTTGCTTTATACCAGGGGTGTCCAACGTGTGGCCCAGGGGCCATTTGTGGCCCTTAAAGTGATGCTGTGTGGCCCCTAACTGCAGTTCAAGAATGGCACAAAATGTGCTTGTTGAACGTTTTATTTTTAATCAGGATAAAAATATTTCAGACAATTGTTTTACAGGGGAAACTATTGATTTTTTTATATTCAAGTTTTTGAAATAAATAGAACCATGATTATTTAGAGACAAAGCCCTGAATCAACTTTTATGTAATTTATCAAACTTGGCTAGATATAGCAAACGTTTTGAAAGAAAATGACCCAAATCCTACTCTTATATTTAGATAAATTTGGTCAATCGAGCCCCCCAAAATTTGAGAACTGCACGCCCTTCTTTAAATACAGCAAATCTTTTTTACATTTTGGATCTGGAATGAAAAACATTCCTGTCCTATAATAAATAAACCGGACCACTTGACTTGCTTGATTTTTGTTTTCTTAATTTTTTGGCTCAGGTCTACTTTCGATGTGATGATTTTGACCCACATAACAAAAAGTTTGGACACCCCTGCTTTATACTCTGCACAGAAACTTGTACCAGAACAAATGTTTTGCAGGACTAAAAGAACCAACAGGCAGTGGGTTGTAAGATAAACAATAATCTTATGTCAGTTTATTTTTATTTCAGCATGAACAGCGCTGATATGTGTCCAGATATTCAGTCGACTTGCAGCTCAGCATAAATCCAGCTCATGTTTACTCTCTGCTTTCTCCCTTTGTTGGATCTTTGCGTTGGTTGCCATCTCTCGTGGTGCAGCAACTCTGATCAAACGTGGGGGAGATTAACCGGGGGAGCAAGAACTTCATTCTGGGTGTCTGCCGGGCACAGATGGCACACGCAGCGAGGCCGGGAGCCCGAGGTGGGAGCTGGTGAGGAGAATCCGAGGGCTGCAGCCGCGCTGATGCGGCTGTCTGGGGAGAGGAGCCCGCTGGCCGCTGACGCTCCATCCAAATGGAGGCAATTTTACAGGCCCTCCAGGGAACGGCTTGCAAATGTACCCGCTCCACCCTGCCGTACTCGCATGCCTCTGTCTCGCCCATGTGATGCATGAAGGAAGCCAAACGGGAACGAGTGCGAGGAGGTGGGGTTTGTTTGGTGGAGGCAATCTCTGTGTGTCCTTTGAAGCTTGTCTTATAGCATTTTTCTGTCAGGTTTCTCTCCAGGGACATGCAGCAGATCTGGTTCTGCAAGGCAGCCATACTCACAAAAAAAGAAAAAAAGACGCTCGGCATTGCCATGTACCTGTGGCAGCAACAAGGGAACATGACTGTACAGAGCGTAGCTAAAGTAAAAACCCATGTTGTCTGAGAAAGGAGTGGAAATATTACCCAGTACCTGGACAAATAAAAACATTTTCTCCCATTTTTTTGCTTTGACTTTATCAACTTTTTGTTGCAATGTTGAATTTATTTAGTGTTCAACTTTTTATTTGCTGTTATTTTGTTCTTGCATGCATAACTTTTTGTTAGTTACTTAATTTGATCATTGCTGCAGCTTCCAAGCTTCTGCCTCATTCAGCTCCTTCAGACTAGTCAGCAGCAATTAGCAAACACCTGGTGGAGCTGCTGAACTCATAGGAACTACTTCTGAGTGAAACGCTGGTAAAAACGTTGCAAAGGGGTTACTAGAGGAGCGGTGCTGTGATAACTTTCTGAAGACAGAACTTCAGAAAGCGGTTTTAAAGAGACAGAGGCCCAATCTCAAAGCATTAAATTACAAAGTCAGATTTCTTTAGTCATATATAAGCAGTTTTATAACAACTCAAGGAAGCATAGTTACTTTATTGTGCTATAAAGTGGAACTGTGTGCCTGGAAAATACATTATTTCCTTACATAAACAATTTTAAGATTTAACCTAAAACCTTTCAAGAAAATCTTCATCTGCCAAATGTAAGGTTGAGCTAAAGCCAGTTTAGCTTATTTTTTTAAGTTCGAAGAACTGGGCAAATAGGAGCCGAATTCCCAAAACCAATCTGTTATCAATCAGACAGAATCAGTGGGAACGTCTGCAGGACGTTGGGTTTAGACCCTCCAAACAGACCGCAGTATGTTTTAGTGTGTGTTTCTGCACAGGTCTCCAGTCAAAAGCCTATCTTTAGCCTGCTGCGTGATTGTGGCAGAGCTCTGCAGGCCTTGTTTAGTCCCCCAGTGCAGAACTAATGTGCTTCAGATCAATAGCAGCTCAGAGGCTGAGCTGAGATCAAGTCTGGCCTTTGGGAACAGTAACACAGACACTGTGTTCCCTCTGCAGCAGAGACAACCTCACTCTGGGTGTTGCTGCGCAGCTTAAAACGCCTCTGAAATAAATGGAAAGCAGTGAATATGTCTGTTTTTGTGACATATTTTCTCTGCGCTGATTGTCTTTTCTTCTTTCATATTCCAAGAGGCAATTCATGTCCATATTTCTCAAGCTCGGTCAGCATTAAACAGCCTTATCTGCGGCTGCCGCGTGTTCGGCACGTCAGAGATGATTGTTTTCGGAGGACATCACAGGCAGATAGCCAGATGCAGCCATATGCCGACGCCTTGTCACTCCTCAGAGTGGCAGCATATGCGTTCACTCCGTGTTATCAGGCGAGAGATTGATTTCTGCGTCCATCTTGTTTGCCCTTCCCTTTTGTGTTTCAGAGCTCAATTTGGAGAGCCGTGTGATGTATCGATGCACACCGCCTGAATTACCCGCTAACAGATGCAAGTGCACAAAAAAAAAACACATCTTGCAGATGTTGCAGAACCACAGAGACTCAAGGTTCAACAGAAAACCGACACATTAGGCTTCTGTTTCCTCAGCTTTTATTTGCTTTCCTGCAGAAAACAGTTAGGGTTGCCAGATCTGATTGACAGTTTCCAGCCCAAACACAACAGAAAACAAAAATATATATTTATATGTGTGCCACACATATAAATATATATATTAGGTCTGAAACAAATAATTGTGATTGATCGATTACTGAAATAACCATCAACTAATTTAGTAACTGATTGTCAACTCAAGTATATAAACTCAACATTTATTTTCTCTCCTGCAATAAACAATCAAGGTTGCCAGATCTGATTGACATTTCCAGACCAAATTCAATTATATTAATTGGATTAATCAAATAATTATAAACTAATTTTGAAATCAATTAATCGTTAACTGGAGTATACAGTGAAGAAAGGCCATTTGCTGAAAAAGAAAAAAAAACATTTTCAGAAAGGAATTAACCCAAAACTGTGCAGAAAAATATAATTTTTGCATTTAAGATAAAAACCCATTTCTTCGTAAAGATGTTTTACCCAAAACTCCTCAAGTGGGATAGTTTTAGTACAGGTTCAGCTTTACTAAAGGAATGACATGTCATTGCATTTTTGGGCAATAAAATGTTTGTTTTCTTATTTAAAAAAGGAACTGAATCACTTTTTTATTTGCATCTTTTAACATACTTCTAGTATTGTGTTAAAAAGGCTGATAAATGAAAACACTAGGACATTGTGACGTTTGATTAACTAATGACTAATCATTGCTGGTGTCTCATTAGCCAGATTCTGAGCAAATCAAAATAAATTAACTCATTTAATATGTGGAATAACATAGCATTTTATAAAAGGATTTGGGCTCTTCCGCCATAATTAATTCAAAAATTATTTTCATCTTAATACTTTATAAAAGCCCACCAAATGTTCTGAAAAACAGCCTGAATTTTAACCAGCTCAAAACTGTTTTTTTCTGCCAAATGCATTCAAAAGTTGCCCAACTGAGCATAAACTCACCCACTGAAGACAATAAAATACACATCTGCTGTCCTCTGGTTTTATGTGCACTTCTGGCTCCCACGTGTGCAAGAAAACAACTGTTAATAAACAAAAAATAACTGCAAATAAATATAACAATAAACTAATACCTTGATGACTGTATGATGTAATTGTGACTTTTAGTTTTTGTGTTTTAATGATGTAATAAGTAATGAGTTTTATCAACTCCAATTAATCATTTTAAATTTTAGCATTTTAAATCTGTCTTTCTTATCCTCATGTTAGAAAACAAACTTCAAAATGGCTGCCACTTGTTAAAATCTCATGTGAACTACCTTGTTGCTGAAATGTTATACAAATGAACTTGATCGAAAGCGCAATTACAGTAACACACCACAAGGGGGCTAGCAATGGCGCCCACTGAACACTACAAGGTGTAAATATAAACGTCGTTAAACGTTATATTTACGCCCACAATAACTATCAAGTGTCACCGTAACACTTAAGAATACATCAAAAACAATATCTACCCTAGTTAACAACAAAAAATAGATATTTACAAAGAAAATACCGAAATAGCGGCAGCAGCGTTTCCAACAGCCGTAATGTGATGGAGAGGAAGTCACGTACGCACAAAACTAGACCTTCAAATTAAAAGCTCAAAAAAATAAAATAAAATTCACAGATTTTAAGAAAGTAAAATAAATAAATAAACTTGTTATTTAACAAAGTGCATTTTAGCTCTTACACAGAAGGGGGAGGTTCTGGTCTTCCTGTTTGATGGCCAGCTGTTGCTGTTCAGAGCACGTCTCGCTCAGATGCTAACGTTTGTCAACCAACTTCTGACTGCCACAGCACTAACTAGATCAAGCCACTGCAAAATAAGATGTCAGTGGTGACTAATATGAAGAAAGTATTCGCCTTGTGGCGAGGCTTTTTGCCTTACAAACACATTTATCACGGCACAACGCAATAAATGAACTAACGCCATCACTCCCAGCAGCAGAAGCCTGACGTCCCAATGAATACACCCTCACAAACACACACTCCCTTTACCCACTCTCCCTCCATAAACGCAGGCCTTTATTTCATTACCTCAGCGGGCCGTTTGTAGGCCTCAATGCTGCACATCTAATTAAGAAACTTGCTTAATTAAAAAAGGAGCAATAAGCCCTTAATGGTGACTAAAAATAATGACTGTGTCAGCGAGGGAGCCTGTAATGACCAAATGAAAAACTTATGCATTGTACACAACACCAAGCAACCTCCTTTCCCAGAGCCCTCAGTTGTTGTTTGGTCATGAGGACAAATGGGACAGTTAGTGGCAGTAATAGATGTGGCTGTAAAAGCCGGCGCGGCTGTATTAGCTCTGCTCTCTCAGCCATCAAGAGCCGAGCACAATATCAGCCACTAAAGGCCTTGAGGAGAGGGGGCACGTCTCCAGCATACAGAGGAGCATCCAGATAAATGCCAGCGGGCCACAGTCAGTTATCTCCCCTGTAACGTCTTCTGACTATTATTATGCAAATCCGTCCCTCTGTGTTGTGCTGATCGGGGAGTTCAGCAGTGTCACATGGGGGCTAATATTGTCAATTGTTGAATTTTTGATGCTAATTGTCAAACATTTGACCCTGTCCCCTTGAAACCGGAGAAATAACTTCAAAACAAAAAGAACCTGTATGTTTAATAGCAGCGTTTCAGACATTACAGCCTAATGCAATTTCATTCTGATTATCCTAATTATATGTAAATCTATGTGGGGAACTCACGCAAAGCCAGTAAAATCTTTGGCCAATACGAACAATACTGCTCATCTTTACTTTCTGACTTATCTGTGACCTTCAAAGGGGACCTATTATGCAAAATTCATATTTTGTGCATATTTATACTTCCATTTGAGTATCTACTGCTTCTAAAAAAATCCTCAAACTCTTAAAAATAACACTCAACAGGGTTTTGGCAAGAAGTTTATGTTTTTGATGTGTGAAAAAAGAACCATTTCAAATACCTCCTGAATGTAAGTCACAAATGAGCAGGCAGTGACCGTTACCTAGCAACCCCAGCCAAGCCCAGCCCGTTACCTAGCAACCCAAGCTGAGTTCCAGGACCGTTGGTGCAGAGACTTATCACTCAGAAAACACTTGCTGCATTCTGGTTGGTTGTGCAGGAGGCTCTACTGCTGCTTTTCAAAGATGTATGGTTGTATAATTGCAAATCTGTTTGCAGCCATTTTCAAGTACAAGCGTAAAGGTAGAGTTGGGGGCGTGGCCAGATTTAAAGTTACAAACGTCCTAAAAGCTCGTTCTGAAAGGAGACCAAAACAGGCAGAACTGAGCAGACTAAAGTCTCATCTGAGAAAGGAAAATAGAAAGTACAAATATATATGTTTATACATAACTCCACAGAATAAGAACAAATAGTTACAAATTTTATGTCTAAATTGAGTCTTATTTTAGTGAGACCATATTTCTTCCATAAAAGATGTGAACACTCATGTTGACATCAGAGGTTATTAAAATATTTGATTTCTGTTTCAGACCCAAATAGCCAACCTCAAACCAACAGCTACTGGTTGGTTAGAAGAAAGGTTTTCAAATGTTTTACGTTATTTAGCTTTGTCTCGTTTTCTACATCTCAAACCCTGGTATTTTAACAAATGTGTAAATCTTTTACATCCGTTTGTCTTCAAGTTTGTATGTAATAAGTTGTTATCTACTTTATGCTCATTTGCAGCTAACAGCTCTTTGGGAATGGCTTAATTGAAGCCTAAATACCGTTTTAAATAATTCATTATTATTGGTGAAAAATGCAGGTAGAGTTATTCACTTGTTACAAGACATTTTTCTGATATAATAAGTGAAATAATCTCCCAGTGGAAGTAGCACTTTTTCATCAATAGTAAAGAATTATTTACTTAAATCAAACTCATATATCTTGCTAAAAACTTACTTTTGTGAATTTTGTCTTACTTCAGGTGTGCTAAGATATTTGCACACACAACTTTATCTTTTTGGCTCTGTCTTAAATAAATGACATAGATTCTAATTTTAAATAATCTATGTGTCATAGATTGCTATAAAACAGATTATCTCCTGATACATAAAACTAATTAAACGAAAAAAATGAAGATTACAGTCTAGATCTGGTCTTCACCCACTGAAGGAAAGCCATAATAAATTGGGAAGGTGCCATAACTTTTCTTTAAGCTGTGTGCAGTTTAACTACCAGGCAGCTTGGCTCTGAAATGCATGTAAATACCTTCATGAATGCTAATAGCACATTTACAATACAAAGCAGCACGGTGAAGAGGATGAAGGAGCTCAAGCATCATGTGTTTGCTGCAGAGCAGATGGTAACACAAGGCTGTAAATTTTCCTCACACGAGGCCAGCGACGCTGCTGCGATGTGACCCAGCAAGTCAGGAGAATTAGAGGAAGACGAGCTGGAACAAGATGAAGTCAAGGACGAGCGGAAACAACTCACAGCTTAGCTAAGCAGGTAAGGATGTAGACAGTTAATCGACTTATGATTAATTGTTGCTTACTGATTTATTAGATTAAAATTAGTTCCAATCGATTGACTAATAACGTCCACTTAGACCTTCTTTTGTTGTTGTCGTTTGGCCGCCATCCAGCAGAGGGCGACGCTCGTCTTCCTTAAGTGGAACCAGACAGTGGATACAGAAAGAAAGATGGCGGAAGACAAACGGTCCAGAGAGGGATAACAAATGCATTTTATGCTGTTCTGTAAACACTTGACAAACTCCTCAAGTTATCACGGTACGTCTGTTTGAATATCTCTCTGTTCATGGGGGGTTAAATGTTTCACATATTTTATTCTTTTTGTCTGCTTTTCCTACTCAGCAACATAAAAAGTTCTTGTTTTGCTAATGTAATTGAGTAAATGTAACTAGTTACTATCCAACTCTGAAAATCCGTTGTGTGTCAGGAAACCAATCAAACTGAAGATGCCACTCAAACGGTAACACCTGGTGGCAGCATCATGCTAACGTTGATGGAAGATGGATGGACAGCTGCGTACCAGCAGCTGATTAAAATATAAAACTAAGTAAATTAAACATCAATCTTAGACATTTCTGTTCCCAAGTTTTGACTGTGAGGCAGGACTGGCAAAATCTCTAAAGATAAATCTTGTAGAGCCGTTCTTCAAAGCCTTGCAGCCCCAATTAGATCAAACATTCCTCTGCAAAGTAAACTACACACAAATACACACCGCACCTTTCAGATTGTATCAGTCAAAAAAACAAAACAAAAAAACATTTACAGCATAATTTTTCTTCTACTTCACATTTATGTGCTATTTTATGTCTGAAAAGTCCCACTATATCTAGTAAGATGTGACTGTATTGTGAGGAAAAAAATAAAAAGTTGCAGGGTTAATAAATTTCCAAGACATTTGTGTGATTAAATTTGAATTATCCATTTTATTTTTGGGATTTTGTGGCACTATTGGCATTTATCTGACAGCAACCCAGCAGGAGGAGAATAAAAATAAAATTATAATAATTAAATGAGCAGCAAAGGGCGGGTAATGCGCGTTCCTAACAGAGTTAATTTCCTTTAGAAGTAGGCATCTCAAATAGACTAATCACATATATTTTGACTTTCTGGACTTAAATGTGCCTTTTCTTTTTCTTTTTTCAAACAAATTTAATCAAGTTCTTCTATTTTTACATATATTTTTATTGACTTATTAACTAAGTCTGTCTGAATTGTTTAATAATTGAATTAAATCAAAATCTTATTCTTTTTTTATTGAACATAAACTTGCAAACTGAATTAAAATCTGAAAAAATATTTTCAAATACAGCGTTAAGTTCTGTAATATAAGTGTACCTCTTTTTTTTTTTTGTCATTTTGTAATTTCCTTTTTGGAAATCAGTCCATGGTCCAGAAATGGCTCCTGAGCCACAGTTTGAACCCCCCTGGTTTATTCGCTCATATAATAGGCTTGTTTTTTAATTCTTATCTCTAGAATAAGGTTGAATTTCTTTATATCTGTTGTTAATTTTTATGTATCACTTAAATATCTAATCCATAAATAATGAAACTGCAGTTCTATAAAAACAAAAAGAAATAAATCCTAAATTAATTACGTCTTCTTCTGTGTAAATAAAGAAAATCAGGGTTGAGCCAGAACCAGTAATGAGCAAAAAAACAAAACAAGAAAACAACAAGTTCAGAAGATAAGCAACATTTCAGTTGGATGATTATTCTGAATCAAAGCTGAACCTGCTTTTTGTGAGCGTGTCACTGTCAGAGTAAATGAGCCAGAACAGATGACAGATCTGGAGCCGATGATAAAAAGAAACGGTCTGACCTTAACGAGCGGAAATAAAAAGAACAACAGCGCTAACACGTTACATCCGTAAATTAAATGCTCACATCTTTCAGCTGAAATGTCCTGCATGGTTAAAACTCACGGTTTCACCACAGTGTTGGACGTAAACTGTGTTAAAATTAATCTTTTATACGCGTTTATTCTGTTTGTTTATCCTGTTGACAGCAAAGCAAAGATATTTGACATCTGACAGGGTGAAGAAAAATATGGGATTCAATCATTAATGTTCCATAAAATGGTTCAAAACCGCCAAATTAAAGAGATTTTGTTTTCTTTCTTTCGACATGTTGTAGTTCTACCCAACAGAAAAAAAAGAAAAACTTATTGTAGAATCAGGAAATGTAGGTTTGGCACTGAAAGCATGCGGAATAAAATATAAACAATCATCAAATTAACAGAAGATGGGAGCAGGAATTAAACAGTCTGAGTTAATAACGAGGAATATCTTTTCTTTTTGTACTATATTCTCTGGATTATTTGGTGGTGAAAAAAGAATAGTTTAGCTACTTTAATTGCCTAAACTTTGTTCCTGAGAAAAAGGACCAGAAGTTGGTAACGAGTTCAGCTCAAACCAAGCTGTGTTGCCGGCAGTGTTGCCGCTTATCTTTTTAAAAGTTCACGGAAGTTTGTCACTTTGTAGCCGGCAGCCATCTTGGCAGGCAGTTGCTATGCAGTTGCTATGACAACAATAAACAACCCACAAGCTTAGAACTAGCTCTCACCTCGTTCCTATTTAACGTATAAACAATATAAATACATTACAACTATTTGAGAACTCTCCGCACCTCTGTACAATATTAAGATAAATGTCAGTAATATTTACTGTAGTACCAAATGCCGAGCTAGCAAAATTAGCTTAGCTAGCGCAGCTTTTATTTCCTAGCTAAGATGGACATGTAGCCTGCGTGTTTATTATTACATGGACTCACTCTGCCAGTCACCAGAACCTTGTTATGCATGTGTGTACTCACTCTTCCTGTTCTCTGGGTAATTAACTAGGTTGTAATATGAGATCGGAGGCAGCTTGACCACATCGATAGAAACGTTTCTATTCTCCGTCTCATATGGGTCGATCCCAACAGCAGCCATTTTGTTCATGTATTCTTCTCTTGTACATTGGTCAGTAGTGTCCAGATATTTTCCTTTTGTTGAAAGAAAAAGAAAAGCCCTGGGTCGCTGTGCGTTGCACTTGCCTACCAAGATGGCGAGAATTACTTCCGGTTCAGACATGTGGGAAGTACATATTAAATTTATATTCAAACGTGGTATTTAACTGTAGTATAACCCTCTGTCTGTTCACACAAATGAATCTCCTGGCGCCATGTTTGATTCCAAACAGGAAGTCACGACTGTTTTGAAGGATTATGATTGGCTGACACAGGTTTTGGCTTCGCGCTGCACTGCCCCCTATTGGTTGGGCATGTTTTAAACAACGCTCAGTGGCGTAATTCAGTGGATGAACACTTCTCTTCAACTAATAATGTGTGGAATGTTTATTTTATAAAATCAGATGTTTTAAAAGACCCGGCTATGTTTGGACTAGGCCTTATAGTCTAGAAAATACGGTACTCAAATGCAGAAATGTTGTTTTTTTTCCCCCTACGGGAGCATTTGTGTCTTGCAGAAAACTAATTTTCCTCTGCAGGAAGTGTTTTACCATGTAGTCCACAGTCCCACCAGTTAGTTGTGCACATCAGTTTCCTGGAGTGATCAGTTTTAATTAAAAGAGCATCTAATCAGGAGCAGTAACAGGAGGGAGTCCGCGCTGACAGTCAGTCGGACAAAGGAAAGCTGCAGCAGGCAAGTTGTTTAAATGTGTGTGTTTTATTGTGTGCTTGCAGCTCCGCTTTCCCTCGCTTCAGACTTGTGGGCGTCTAATTAATATGGATGGAGCATTAAGCCTTTTGGACTGCGGTACTTCTCGTTTCATGACTATTAATGATTTTAATGAACTGGGCTAATAAGGCCGTTTTTCTCCGCTGAGCTCTGGAGGGGCTGTCCGACACATGCCGGGGTCAGGAGGACGAGCCCCCGCCGCCCCCCACATGGGAAATTAAACCAGCACTCGCAAACCTATTAAAGCTGCGTCGTCCGAACACTCATCAGACACTTGAACAGTGAGAGCGCCGTGTGAAACTGTGGAGGAATAAAGATCTGACCAGCCGGTTAAAGAGGCTGCAGGAAGGAAGGAAACTAAAGCTCATTTTGCCAGAGCTTTAGTAAAATGCTCACTGGGTTTTAGATGACAGGTGGAAAAAGCCACATAGAAAATGTTGATTTATTTATTTAGACGTATAAAATAAAATCATACCGACTAAGTAGTTAGAACACCGTAAAAAGCACAAACTCTGATCAAGAATTTAGTCTCTAGTGCAAACATCTTATTACACAGAAATAAGACAAAACTAACTTACAAGTAACTTTTCAGCAAGAAATAGGAGCTTGTTTTAAGTCAATAAGGGCACAGCAGTTTTACCTGTTCTCCAGGCACATAGTGCCATTTACTATGTTACTTGACCAAATAACATTTTTAAATGTATGTATATTAACCCTTTAACGTCTTTACCAGCATTTCACTGAGAGGTAATGAGCTCAGCAGGTATTTGCTAATTGCTTCTGGCTAGTCTGAAGGAGCAGAGTGGCAGAGGAGCTGCGTCTCGAAGGCGGGGCTAAGTCCACCCAGCCATTTTTTTTACAGCAGAATGGTTGCCATGGAGATGAAAGCATTTCTCAAACATGCAAGACGGAATCAGGGCAACACTCCAGGTTTGTTTTACACGAGGGAACAACATTGTTACAAAAAATTTATTTTACACAATACTGCCCATTTACTGTTGATGAGAAAGTCTTAGTTCCACTGGTAGATTATTTCACTTATGACATTTTTCCCATGTTACATGTAGTAACATACATGTAGCTACATGTCCGTCTTAGCTAGCAGATAAAAGCGACATTAGCATAGCTAATTTCATTAGCTCAGCAGTAAGTACTTCAGTAAATATTACTGATATTTAACTTGGTATTACACAGAGGTGTAAACAGTTATAATGTATTTATATTGTTTATACGTTAAATAGGAACAAGGTGAGAGCTGGTTCTAAGCTAGTGGTTTGTTTATTGTTGTCATAGCAACTCCATAGCAACTTCCTGCCAAGATGGCTGCCGGCTACAAAGTTTATGAAAGTGTAATGTTAAATTATGAATTAAAATTGTTTTTATTTGTCATTATGTTATTATGACATAAGACTGCAGTATATTATCAAATATTTTTGGTCTAGTTCTTCCTGCAAATACCTTCTTACTTTGGAAATAAGACAAAACTAACAAGTAACTTTTCAGCTTGTTTTATGTGAGTAATTCTTTAATATTGATGAAAAAGTGATAGTTCCACTGCCAGATTATTTCACTTATAGCATTTTTCCAGTGTTATAAGTGAAATAATCTGCCAATAGGAATATTTTACTTAAAACAACCTCTTGTATCTCCCTAGAAAGTTACCTGTAACTTAGTTTGCTTATTTCAAGTGTACTACTATATGTTTACTACAAACTAGCCCAAAGATACTTGGTAATATCCTGCTTTTTTTGCAGGACATTAGATATTTTTGTGCAGTAGTTGCCGTTTCCCCTTCATCTTCCTCTCTCCTTCCCGTCCTGTAATCCTCAGCGGCCTGCCAGCGCACCGCGCTCCCGGCAGCGAGAAGTTATGGTTTGTGGCTGCGGAGCTGACAGCAGTACAGCAGAGGGCGAGATAAGGCTGCGACCTCTCTGGCCGCAGACGATGAGATGAATACATTTACTCTGTGTGTGACGGGAGGCCAGGGCTGCGAAGATGAGGAGGAGGAGATACGGCAGGCCGTTTTAACATAAAATCCCTTACGTCTATAAGCGATTACATCCTAGCAGAGTTGGGCAGAACCTAGTTATTTACTGGAGTAACTTTTTTTAGAAGTACTTTTAGGAGTATTTTTACTTCTCTGCACTGTTTACTTTTACTTGAGTAATTTTATTATGAAGTATTTCTACTCTTACTTGAGTAAAGTTTCTGGATTTTTGATCCACTGAATAAAAAACAAACTAATTTTAACCAATAAATTATTTTGCCTGATTTTGTTAGTTTTTTTATATGAATTATTGTCATTTTTGTCCTTAAAATACAAAATGTTCCGCTCAACTTCATACTTTGGTCCATCTGATGATGAAATGTATAAATATTAAATGATTGATAAGTTGATCAGTTACTCAGTACTTGAGTAAACTTTTTTCCAAATACTTTTTTACTCCTGAGTAATTTCTTGGAAGGACATTTTTTACTTTTACTTGAGTAAAAATATGTTGATGTAGTGCTACTTTTACTTAAGTACAGTTTTTGGGTACTCTGTGCACCTCTGACAGTTACATTTACTCAATTACATTTACTTGAGTAACTTTTTTTTAGGAATATTTTGCTGCGCTGTACTTTGAGTAATTTTATTATGAAGTATCACTACTCTTACTTGAGTAACATCTATTAAAGTTTCATAAGTTTTATTTTAAAAGAAGCTTATTTGGGAAGAAATTATTTTGCCAGATTTTGTCAATTTGGTCCTACAAATACCAAACTTTCCACCTAATTTTATATTTTGATCTGTCTGATGATGCAATTTATAAAAATTAAATGATCAGCTATTTGAAGTCATTTCTACTAATCAAAATATAATTATAGATATCTTAATCTACTAATACATCTAGTCAAAACCCCTGGGATCTCGATTAAATGTTGAAACGGCTTGCCATACTGAGTGCCGTCCCCTGGCGCCTCGATCTGCTGCTTCTGGACCGACCAGAGCTGCTGCAGGGAGCGGGAAGAGGAATGGGAGCACAGCAACGGGTGGAGGAGGGTAAATATAAATGAGAGAGGATCGTCTCCGCTTTTCCCCCAAGGCCTGATACTGGATGATAGTCGAAAATCAAGGTCTGGAGCCACGAGGCCACAATTCATCACCTGAAGCAGATCTCAGAGTTTCTGTGCTCCACTGAAGCTCCTGCTCTTTGCTTACTCTACATTAAGTCGCCTTCCTAACTAAACACGTAGTATATAATATGTTTTTAGGGTTATTTTCTTTCTGGTCAACATGTAACTGAAAAAACACAAAATCTTACCAAGTATTTTTGTTTAGTTTCTAGTGCAAATATCTTAATTCATTTGAAATAAGACAAAATTAACTTACAAGTAACTTTTAATCAAGATATAGATGCTTATTTTAAGTCTGTAATTTCTTAATATTTTTTTAAAAAGTACTAGTTTCACTTTAACATGGAAACAATGTCTTGTTATAAGTTAATACTTCTGACAGTGGAACTAAAACCTTTTTATCAATATTAAGGAATTATTGCCTTTCATATCTTTATACTTTAAGTTAGTTTTTCTTATTTAAAGTGTACTAAGATATTTGCACCAAAAATACTTTGAAAGATTTTGTGTTTTTGTGCCTCACACTGGAAAAAAATGAAAATCTTTTCAAGTATTTTATGTCTAGTTTATCGTACACCTGAAATCAGACAAAACTAAAACGAATCAGAAAGAAATGGGAGCTTGTTTTAAGTCAAGAATTCCTTAATAATGATGAAAAATAGATTATTTCACTCAAAATGTCTTGTAATTTTTTATAAATATTAAGGAATTAATGACTTAAAACAAGCTGAATCGTTACTTTAAGTTAATTTGATCTTATTTCAAATGTTCCAGGACGTTAGCAGCATAAAGTGCTAACATCCTGGTACCATTTTGTGTTTTTGCAGTGTATTTTCACGGCAGCTCCACCAGTATTTCAGTAAAACAAACCAGTTTGTGAAGCAGAAACATGCAGAACACCAAGTCGAGTCTTTTCATCCCTTTGTGCGTTTCCACCAAGGGCATCATTTATCCACCGGCTCAGGGGCAAAAACAACCTGCTGCCAGTATTGATGGCTCCTCCTCCAGTACTGGTGTGGATTGGGGTCAGAGGTCAGCAGTCACAGGCAATCAGGAGTAAATGGAGCCTGTGTAATACCAGACAAATGGCTAGAACAAAGCCAAGGCCGCTGTGTGTGTGCGTGTGTGTGTGTGTGTTTCTACAACACATCCTTATTGCACTCAACCTTCGCCTCTGTAACTCGATTAATTCCTGTTTATTTCAGCCTGTTTGACCTTCCTTTATCCAAAAACAAGCCGCATATCCATTTTTTTCCCTTTTTTCCAGCTCTCCAACGACACATTTCCGATCCTTTTATCTCAGTGGTGAGAGGTTTAACACTTCTCATCCGCTGCTGCAGTCCGCAGGCTAATCCCGCACGGTTTTTATTGTCTTACAGACTCCGAAACGCGGAGATTCATGACAGCTAGTGGGAAGCAAGAGGCTGAGGAGGGGTTCAAACGCAGCTTTTTAACTCACTCTTACATCATCATAAAACATCATCCAATTTACGAGCACTTCCACACAGGAACCAGAACGCATTTGCATAATGCGGTGCCTCCGCTATGCTAATTCAGCCGTGTAAAAAGGACTCGTCTTTTGTGTTTAGACTTACTCCGTCCTTAGCGTGTGCGTGAGTGCATCACGCCATGCGAACATGTGGAGAGCTGTGAAGGATTATAGAGGTAAACGAGGCTCCCAAGCCCTTCCAGCTCCTCCTGATGGAAACGCCGAGGGCTTCTTTACCGCCCGCACTGACACGTATGATTTCCTGTTAATTTCAGAAGGTGTGAAATATGGAAGATGTTTTGATTAAATTCGTCCTCGGATGGATTCAGACGCCCCTTCAGCTCTGATATGACCTACAGGACAAGAGTCGAAGCGTGAGGAGCTGCGATCAGTTTCACCTCCACAGATAATCGTCACTATTTCCACAAAGTCGCTTATAAAGTCTGAATACAAAGTTTTTATTCTTCCATTTGGATTTCTACTGCTTCTAAAAACAGTTCAAGCATTTAAAAAAAAACCCACCCAGCAATTTTTTGACAATAAGCTCAGATTTTTTGGTGTCTGGAAAATGAGCCGTTAAAAAATCTCACGATTGTTAAGTCACATTCCATGCGCACAGCGTCGTTACCTAGCAACCCCAGCCGAGTTCCACCCGTTACCTAGCAACCCCAGCAGATCTCTAGCACGTTTGGTCAGCTGGTTTTACTGCTGTATGCTCTGTACAATGGCTGCTGGAAATCAGAAGTGTTTTGTTGATGATTTCAGATTAACAACACAGACAATCTCTGTAATTAATACAAGCAGCCTGTGGTACCCAGGCTACACCAAACCTGTGTGAATACGGCTTTTCCTTCCAGAAACTTGCTGCATTCTGGTTGGTTGTGCAGGAGCCTCTTCTTCTGCTTGTCAAAGATGTAGAGTTGTATAATTGCATCTGTTTGCAGCCATTTGCCAGCAGCAGCTTATTTGGATTTAAAGTGACGCCCTAACAGACTAAAGTCTGATTATCTAACAATGATTTTGTGCAAAAAAATTTAATGAATGTTTTTTTTTTTTTTATCTTTTCCAGAGATTTGGAAAGTGACGTTTGCAGCTGAAGACGCTCAGAAAACAAGATTATTTGGGGCTAATGCACCTCTTGTCCTTAAGAAATTTTTTACTGCATAATATTAGATTTTAAAAATGTAGTTTTATGGTATTCCTGTGTGAGAAAAGGTTTTGTGAAAACTGATGATTCCTATTAATTTTACCTATTTATTGAATGAACTGTTTATTTTAATTTCTGTTTATTAAAATTTCCTTTGTTTGAAATGATCCCATCAAGTTCAATAAAACGTTTAAAACAATAAATCTGGTTCCAGATCAGGCACTTAATTATTCATGCCTTAATAAATTTAACTGTAAAGAAAATTATTTTTAAAAAAAGACAGAATAAAAAACCTGCACATTTTTATCTGCTCTTCTTTTGGAGAAAGTTTCTCCTTCCTTTAACTTAATTTTGAGAATTAATCACTGAGAAGAAATTTTCAACAAGCAGAAAGAAAAAACAGCTTATTGATAACCACTCATCAGTTTGACATGTTTTTCTGTGTTGCATAATCATTAAAACCTTTTTTCCATAAATTAAATAGTGAAACTTTTACAACCCGAAGCTGTATCAGGATCTATTAATAAACATTTATTCCTATAAATGTTTAGATATGTATAATTTGGGCTGTTTTAATTATATTATTTGAATTTTGTAGTAATGGGTGTGCTTTTAGTTTCTCCAGTATTAAGTTCCTCCTGCCCAAAATAACTGACCAATTTTTACAAACTGAAGGATTTCCTCTGCTTTCGCTCAACATCCACATTCAAATTCATTTTGTTTGTTGAACCTTGCAGTAAAAATAAAAGGTGAGAGTCAGACTTTATGTCTGCTGACAGTTTTAGGTTCTGATGCTTCAATAAAACAAAACATCTGAGCCGTTCAGTCAGTCAACTCATCGCCACCATTTGTTTGCAAACAGCGACACCTGGAGGCCAAAGGAGAAGCTGCGAACTGCTGGTGGCTGATTTAAAAAGTTATTAGAAACATGAGTAAAGTTAACTGAAACTCTTTTGTGTCATATTTTCCAGGTTGGTGTTTCTGCTCACCTTTTCTCTCGGCAGGTTGTGACCAGGTGTTCAGGAGCTCGTTAATCCGGTTCTACGGCGGCCCATGAGGGACAATCCAGGTATGGAGGGGAAAAAAGAGAGTAGATTTCAACCAAGAAATTCTGAACTTTTGAGATAAATCTCAGTTACTTTCTGGAAAAGACAAGAAAATTTATTAACTCCAAAAGTTGAAACACTTTTACTTTTGAAACTCAGAAATTTCCAAATTGTTTCCAGGTTAATTTCAAAATGTTTGATTTTTTTCTAGATTTTTTTTTCCAGTGAATTTTTGACTTTCAAAACTCAAGAGATTCCAGTTTTTGTTTTTTTAAAGGAAATTTTGAGACTAATTTGAAAAATTTTCATAGCAAATTTGAAACTCAAAAAATTTCTAATTTTTTCTAGGAAAATTCTGAGGTTAATCTCAAAATGTCATCTTTTTTTTCTAGAAATTTTTTGACATAAACTCAATAAATTTACAGTTCTTTATAGAAAATTTGAGTTTAAATAAAACAATTCTGAGTTTTTTATGGCACAGTTTTTTCAAACTCAGAAATGTGCAAGTTTTTTCTGTAATTTCTTTTGAGTTTTTCTTTTCTGACTTTCCAAGCTCATAAATTTCCATCTTTTTTCTATAAAACTTCTGTTTTCTAAAGTTGCAATAATGTCGTTGGAGGATTTTGTGTTGTTTCCTTCAATGAAATAAACATGCGTGTTAATTTCACATAGTGAGGACTAAATTAAACAATATGATGTCCAGTAATAAAAATAAATCTGAATATTTCTCAGTGAAACACGAATCATTCTGATTGGTGGGATTACTCTAAACCTGCTGTGAAGGGAAGACATCTTACAACATATCAATAATGATCAAATATTAGTGTTTTAAATGTATCTGCTGCATCTGAAGGTGCATAATGTGGAAATGATGTGGCGACTGAAGAACTGCATCGCCATCTGCTGGACAATCAGCATCATTACAGCTGAACTGATAGTTTTTCTGCTAATTCTGAGTTTTTCCTGTTTAATTTCTGCCTTTTTACAGCAGTTAAGGCTAATTTATCTTCTCAGGTGTATTTTAATGTTTCTACAGGAACTACAAACATAATTAAATGTGTAATTTCTGCTTATTCCAAATCGTAACATTAATAACAAATTTCCTGAGCTCAAAAACTGAGAAGTGTGATGAATAATTTATAATTCAAAGACTTTTTAGTATTTAAATTCTCGCAACTTGAGCCATTTATATATATTTTACATAAAGATTGTGTAAAATCTTTGCTCCTTTTTTGTTACTGGACCACAAAATGTGAACTAATCAGTTGTTTATGATCATCCAGCCTTTCTCTTGTAAAATTTAAATGCAAAAATGTAAATCTACTCTTTACATTTAACTTATTTGGCATAAAAATAGATCTAATCCAGTACCCAAAACCTGTTTTTTAGTGTATTTTCAGGTCCAAAACCTTTTTTGTTTTGTATAAATGCTCTTTTTTGTGTCATAGCATATAAAAGATTACAAATGAAAGGAGTGTGGCTGACTTTTGTCCTGGTTGTATGTGTGAACAAATAATAAATTTGGTCCATTTCTGGCTGAAGATCTATCAAACCTTTCAACAGATTGACTTTGTGTTTTGGTGAAACTAGTTAACATATTTGATGGATGGATTCATAGCCGTTCTTTCATCCTGGAAATGATCTTCATGTGACAGAAAGCCGACTTTGTAACTGTGTTTATGTGAATCTGAAGGTTCGAATCAGAGTTCATCACCAAACCCTGATTTAATCCTGATCTTATTAATCCAGCTGTAACAACTGAAGCTGTGTGTTGACTCTAGATCTGTAACTCTAGATCATTCCTCCTCGGGTCCAAAGATAATAACTTCAGTTTTGTTTCTGTTCAGTTGGAGAAAGTTGTTGATTTGCTTTAAATAGGCCAGTCAGAAAAACAAACTTTGCTGGATGATAAATTGTCCCCGGAGAAGTTATCGCAATTAATGATAATAATGCAAGAACACATTCTCAAAGATCAATAAACTTTAAATTCTAGCAAACATTTAACACTGGAACTGGAAGAAATTTTAAATATCCAAAATAAGTAAACAAAACAAATAAAATGAATCATGAAGTCTTGCTGGGACCAAAGATCCAGACTGAAGACTTTTATAATCCAGTTTTTGGTGGAAAAAGAGAGAAAAGTAAAAAATGATAAATCATTCAAATCAAAATCAGTGATTTTGTTTTAATTGATCATGCGATTAACTGGCTTGGATCAGTGCATAGATACGTTCAAATCAAAATCATGGTAACGTAGAGCTGTGAATCATCTGCATAATCATGCTAATATCTAACATCTAGATATTAAATAAGAGGAGCCCCAGGTCTGAGCCTTGGGGCACCTCGGATATGATTTCTGTTACCTAATGAAACAATAAAATGTCTGTTCTTTATGTAAAATTCAAACCAGTTGCGCCGCATCATAAAGACGTCAGTCAGATAAACTTTCTCTGCAATAACATCAGGAGAATTTTAGGTAAAACTTTGCAAACTTTGCTCCCCTTGTAGTTGGTCATTAAATAATTTACAGATCAATTCATCTATAAAGACTTCACAAGTCATTAATAACTGCGTACTGTGCATTAAATAAGAGTGAGAGGAAAACTATATTCTAAAAAATTACATTTACAGAAGCTTATTATTTTAGAAATTACCGTACTTAATTTCTTTATCCGAAACCACTGAGGCTAAATTATTCCACTTATTATTCTTTAAATTATACACTAGGCTATGACTCACCTCCCTCTCCGTTTCTGAGAAAATTAGAGGTTGTTTCCCCTTTAAAATATTTGTTTGGGGACTCGTTGATGCGGTTCCAGAGCAGACAGAGGAGGAGGAGGAAAAGGAGGGAGGAAGATGCTACAGAATGACACAGATGTCCGCAGACGGCGGCGCTCTCCCTCTGCAGCGAACTGGGGCTTTTTCCATCATGCCAGCAGACAAACCGACGCAGGAACTGAGCGAACACTGACTCATACGCTCTGGAATATTCTGCAGAGTTAAAAAAGAGAAACACAGGTAAGCTGCTCTCAGCTCTGACGCAGATCTTTTATTTTGCCTTCAGATGAACTTTGTGGTGTTTGTTTTATGTAGATTGTTGTGATATTTGGGTCAGAATCGGACCAGACCTTCAGCACCAAGGACAGAATCTGCTGCGCACTTTAAAAATCAGCCGCCTCGCTGCGTTTAACCGGGACTCATTAATGTGCAAATTTAATTCTGGCTCAGATCAGAGATAAAGAAAAAACCTTCATGGACTTCTCAAAGGAAAAACACTTTAAAACTGGACAAAAAATGCTCATCTAAAATCTGTTTTATGGTGTGTAAAAACCTAAAATATTTCCATGTTGTACTGTCTATAAATCTGGATGTTTACAAAAACAAACAAGGTTAATTTTCTCTATTAGAAGCTGAACGGTTGCAGTGAAACATCATTATTCGCTGCAAAAACACAAAATGTTACCAATCAAATCAAATCTCTTAGTACACTTGACAAAACCAACTTACCAATAACTTTTCATTAAAATAAAGGAGCTAGTTTTAAGTAAATAATTCCTTAATATGGATGAAAACGTATTAGCTATAACATGGGAAAATGTCTTGTTAAAAGTGGAATAATTTGGATCTATAACTTTTCCAACAATATTAAAGAATTATTAACTTAAAAACTAATACATTTTGCTGAAAAGTTACTTCTTAGTTGGTTTAGTCTTATTTCAAGTGAACTGAGATATTTGCACAACTAGAGCAGAAATACTTGGTAAGATTTTGTGTTTTCGCTTTACACTAAATAATTTGATTAAACAGAATCTGCACCCTGCATGTCTTTTGCTATTTCTATTACTCTGGAGTATAAACATCTTTCAAAGGCCTTGCTGTTTTTTAGCTAATGTAGTTCCTGTTCTATCCCCTGATCTATTCCAGATGTCCCTCGTTTCCCCTGATTAACTCCTGTGCATTTAATGCCGCCTGCTGCGTCTTCTGCTTGCTGACGGATTCTTGTCGTGACTCTTTTGCCGTGCCGTTGTTCCTCGCTGCCTTTTCCCTGTCTCATGCCGTTCCAGTGTCTGAGTTTCCTTGCTTCACTGCTCACCTGTGCTGCCTGGATTTCTCTTCACTTTTTGCCATCATCATTAAAACCATCGTTTTTCACTACAACCTGAGTCCAACCGCCTCCATCCTCACCATCGACAAACCTCCGCTTATTCTGCTATTCATGACGTTTACAAAACATCTGGTCTTCAGAAACTGATTCAAACCTTCGAAAGTTATTCATGTCAAAGGGGAGTCATTATGTGAAATACATTTTTTAAATGTTTTTTGTACTTCCATTTGGGTTTCTATTGCTTCTAAAAACAAACCAAGCACTTACAAAAACCACCACCTTTTTCTGGCTATAAATTAATGTTTTTTGGTGTCTGGAAAATAAGTTGTTTTAAGTCACATTTGACAGGCACTCCACCGTTACCTAGCAACCCTGGCTTAACCTAGCCCGTTACCTAGCAACCCAAGCTGAGTTCCAGCTCATTTGGTCAGCTGGTTTTACAGCTGTATGTGCTGTACAATGGCTGCTGGAAAAGACAAAGTGTTTTGCTGTTGACTAATCATCCAGAAACCATTTGCTGCATTCTTGTTGGTTGCGCAGGAAGCTGTACTTCTGCTTTTCCAAGATGCAAGGTTGTACAACTGCACATCTGTTGGCAGTCACTTTCACATGCGAGTGTAAACGTTGAGTTGGGAAGCGTGGCCAGCAGCTGTTTATGTGGACTTAAAGTGAGAAGACGCCCTAAAACAAAGTATTAAAACTGACCAAACTAAAATCTAATTATCTAAGAGTGATTTTGTGCACAAAATTAAATTAACATATTTAGTTTTTAATATTTTTTATCCAGGAAAGTTTATTATGGCTTTAACTTTAACTTGTACTACCTCACCTTTTATTTCAGTCTGATCTCTCTTACCAGGGAATGATGAATCAGTCTTAATTGTTCTCTCCTGATTTACAGGGGCAGAAATGGCAGCAGCAGACATCCTCCCCTTTGCTCTGTGGGTCATCACATTCCTCTCGTCTGTCCTCTGCTGCCCTGAGTCTTGTACCTGCTCAGATAAATACGGGCGCCACTATGCTGAATGCTCCTACAGAGATTTAGCCCAAGTCCCAGAGGATTTGCCTCCCAACGTGACGACCGTCAGTCTCTCCGCCAACCTGATCGCCACGATCCCACTCGGCAGCTTCGATAACGTCACCCAGGTGACCTCCCTGTGGATGGCCCGCAACGACATCTCCTCCATCGAGGAAGGGAGCCTCGTACCTTTGGTTCATCTTCGCAACTTCGACATTAGCCACAATAAGATGGTGGACTTCCCCTGGGGGGATTTGCTGAGCCTGACGGCTCTGGAGATGCTGAAGATGAACCACAACGAGTTGGCCCACCTGCCCAGAGACGCATTCGCCAACCTCAAAAACCTGAGGTCACTCAGACTTAACAACAACAGGTTCGGGACCATAGCTGAGGGGACGTTTGACAGCTTGGTGTCTTTGTCGCATTTGCAGATATTTAACAATCCTTTTGTGTGCACCTGCACCCTGGACTGGCTCAGAGACTGGATCTCCACAACCATCGTCTCAGTTTCGGATCAGAGCTTGATCACTTGCGCATTTCCCAAGGAACTTAAAGGTGAAGTCATTTCAAAACTGCCAGAGTTCAAGTGTACAAGCCCAAATGTCACAGTACTGACTGAACCACATGCTATCAACATGGTTTTCCACGAGAACTCTGAATTAATTTTGACCTGTGAGTTCAACGGAAACCCGAGACCTCTGGTGGTCTGGAATATTTCCAACAAAGGCCAAAAACATAAAGTGGTTCTGCCTGTCACTGAGGATGACTCCGCAGAATCTAATGAAGGTTCTGACTCCTTTAAAGTGTTTAACAATGGCACGCTTCTCATTTCAAGCCTCAGACAAGAGGATGATGGGAACTACAGCTGCTCTGCAACAAATGCGTTTGGCAGAGATGAAGATTCGGTGTCTGTTAAGGTGATTGAACGTCCAAAACCAACACCAATCAAAGTGATGACCACAGTGTCTACTTCTACTCACACCAACCCAACAGTTCACCCACAAACCAAGAGAAAATCAGTCTTTGGTTCTCTAAATATTCCAGATTTAAATAGAAAAGACCCAACAATCCCTCCAACTGCTCACATCAATCCTGAATTTTATGAAGACACAACAAGAAACCTGATTCGTTCAAGCAAATGTGGCTTAACCGCGAACACAAAGGACATCTCCGGCCACATCCTGAACGCAAGCCAGGACGACGTAAAGCAGTACACCTTCGACTTTGGCATCATTGCACTAGGAGTGTCAGAAACAGAGGCAACGGTGCGACTCAATCCCCTACTTATACCCCAAGACAGCCGGGCCAAGAGCGTCCAGAGTGACAGCGAGGAAAACTCCTCGGGATTTCCGGATGTCCTGGAAAACTTCCAATCAAACGGTTTGTACCTTTGCATTGCTGCTGACAGCAAACACTCCGCTGTTCAGTGGTCACAGATCAAGGAAGGCGTCAACACCTACCTGTTCAGTGGCTTACGGCCTGGCACCAACTACTCTCTGTGTCTGACCTACAGAGGGGAGGACTGTGACGTCCAGGTGCTCTTTGCCACCAGACGGAGGGTACCGAACCTCCTCATCATCATCTCCGTCAGCATCTGCCTGCTCACCGTGTCCACCGTGCCTCTGCTTGGCGCAACGTGCTTCCACCTGGTCTACAAGTACCGCAGCAAGACCTACCGTCTGATCCTGAAGGCCAAAGACCAGTACCACCTGGAGAGGAACCTGAGGATGCACGCTCCCATCACGGAGTCTCAGAGGAAGATAAATGAGTACGAAGTGGAGACGGAGAGCGTAGACGACGGGGAGAAGGAGGCAGACACAGAGGAAAGCATCGTCACCGAATCTTTCACTTACAAGGGAAACGTAGACGACTGTGAGATGGGATCTGAGTACAGCGACAGGCTGCCTTTGGGGGCCGAAGCCGTCAATATTACCAGCAACTACAGATATCCTGATGACTAATGTGCAAACATGTTCTGACCCAAATCACTCTGATTTCTCATTGGTTTGGTTTATTTTAAGTCCCAAAGAATTTCTGCTCTCCTTCACATTGAGCTGACATGGTGAAGGTAGATTTGCTTTAAACTAAAGCTGCCAATGTCTGCAGACTGGATGAGCTCGACCCAAACCTCTGAGTGAGAATGGGCCAAAATGGGATGCAACTGGTTGAGAAAAGGGTTATTAGAATCAAATTTGTTTCAATCGATTAACACCTAATGTCCGATTAAACCTTTTTTCAGTGTTTTAGTTTGACCGCCAATACCGAAACAAAGATGGCCGTGCAGGTATCCCAGAACAGGAAAGAGAACCGGTCCAAACAGAGTCCGGTCTGCGGTTCTGTTTGGAAATATAAACACTCAACAATAGAGTTGATGACGGAGCAGCATCATCCGATTTGCTACGAAGCTGAGAAGGATCTGATGATATAAACGTGAAGGAATAATGCAGAAAAACATGATAGTAAAAGTTGTGGTGCCAAAAAAATGGTTGATTTTGAGGTTTGTCCAAGTTTAATACTGTAAGAAAACCACAATTTTCTACTTATTCAGTGAGTATTTAACGCAGCTGATACAAAAATAGTTCAAACATAGCAATGTGCTTCTTTTTTAAGTTTAGTATAATATGAAAAATTTAGCCGGTCGGCCATCTTGAGCTTTATATTAACGGGTTTTTAGGTTACAGACCGACACAGACCAGTAAGGAAATGTGGAGTTTTTTTCTTTTTCTCTCAAATAAAAATCTGTAGCATGCGTATAGAATCAGCTTTCCAAAGTCAGCGCCTTATAGACGGTCTTTTACATCATATTTTTGCTCTATTGTTCTCTACTTTGACTAGGCCACTCTGATACATCCAAATGCCTTTATCTAAACCGTCTCAGTATTGCTTTGATTGCTGTCCTCTAGTCGTTCTCTATTTGTTCTCCAATAGTTGGCCAGCCTTTTCCTGCTGAAGGAAAACATCCTCAAAGCATGATGCTGCCACTGCCGTGTTCTATGGTGTGTTCAGGGTATTCTATGTGATGTGCTGTTTGTCCTACACACATGGTGTTTTGCTGTGAGTTACACAACATTTTAATAAGCTATCAGAGTAAAGAGACTAAAAATAAATGAACAAATTTACGTTTTAGAGGCCCTGCATGCTGCCTGTGTTCTCGACTCAAAGTCCAACTTTATTTCTGTGCCTGTTTAACCCAAGTGATTAAAGAAATTGTCTGTTTTCATACATTCCCATTTAACCCTCAATGTGCCTCAATAAAATGTAAAAAGTGGGATAACTAGTTGTTGTTTGTCTGTTTTTATTTTTCCTGCAAATGCTGGAGAATAACCTATATAAAAACAAAACTTTATGTATCTGTGGGCTATTTTTGTGAGATGTGTCTGTAAGAAAGATAAAAATGTTCATTTAGTTTAACAAATAAGTCACAGAATTTGGATGATTTTAGATCAGAGCCAAACAAACATGGTAAGACTTAAAGAATCTTGATAGTCTGCAAATCATCAGGGAACTGAGCACTAATGAGAGTCCAGCTGCTGCGAGCCGTCAGCATTCGATCGACCCGACTCTGCTGACACAGATGCTAATATTGATTAGCACCGTCAGCCCGATTGTGGTGAACATCAATATGGAGTTAAAAACAAGCCTCTCGGAGCTGTTAGAGGCACAGATCGTGATCCAGCTGAAGATACATTTCAGCTTCAGCTTGCTGTTAGTCATTTGTATGTTTGCAAATTCACATTTTGCACGTTTTTGTACTTTCACTTTGGTCTCAGCTGCTTCTACAAACCACTGAAGAAGCAGATTTCTTGAAAAAGAAAGAAAAAAAAAGAACCAACCAGACATTTTTTTGGCATCTGGAAAATGGGCCATTTCAAAAACCTCCTGCTGCACCGTTACCTAGCAACCCGAGCTGAGCTCCAGCATGTTTGGTCAGCTGGGCTGTCAACTTACAACAAAACACACAACTCGCTTCATCTTGTTGGTTGTGTAGGAGGTTCTACAGTTATATTATAAACGTTGAGTTAGACAGCAGCTTATTTGGATTTAAAAAGTGACTCGCGTTCCTAAAACAGCTCATTCTGACTAAAATCTCTTTACCCAAGAATGATCCTGTGGAGAAATTGTAAAGAACATGTTTTGTATATACCACAGACCAATAACCTGTTCAAGGAAGCACAACAGGGCACATTTAAATGTGCTGACATTTTAAATGACTGGCAGATTCACTGCTTTGCCACGATTACCTGCCCGTTTCTAGAACAAAGGTCCTGAACTGTCTCTAGGGGGAAGACAATAAACTGCCTCTGTGTTGCAGCCATTTCGCTTTCCCTGTTTCACCTTCAGAGAGAAAACAAACCTGACTGATGCTCCTCAGCAGCCAAACGACTGGAAGGAGGAGAGAGAAACCAGATCCAGGTAACTTTCAGGTTAATGGTGTCTTCACTTTAAACTCAATTCAATTGGGGACCAAAATTGAAACATCTGTTACATTTTCAGATGGTGTAGTTCGCTTTCACACAGCACTGGGTCAAACCAAACAGACCTATTTACCTCAGCAACCCCACATCTTTTACTACTAAGATTAATTTTGCAGTAAAATAAACTTTAAATACGTACTTTCTTTTTTGAATGCAAATTCTTTCTTCGCAAATGTCAGTAAAAATGAGAGGCGTCAGAGTTTAGAGGTTGTTGAATTTCTCTTTTGTCCTTGGTAAAAGACCACAAGCTATTTCTCCTGCTAGCATGTTTGTTTTGGTTCCATTTACCCAGAATGCCTTGCGCCAAATCTGCTGCCTGCTTTTAAAGCGGTCTCCGGTCCGTTTGGTGATAAAGGTTCACATTTGAGTTCGGTTACGAACAAATCGGACTTTCTAGGCGAACGAGTCAGAGTTTGTTGACATATCTGTGGATATTAGATCCACACTTATTAACTCTGCCTGAGTTTACTGACAGATACACGAGGTAAACTCGTATAAAACATTTCCTACATCTAAAAAACATTTTATATTACCACTGTATAATATTCTGTGTAAATTAACATGATAATGATTGAGTCCTGTCAGAGTGTGGGATTTTCACAACAACCAACTTCATTTATTTCTCTTTCTGAACAACAAAAGTGAGAATATTTCACACGTTTGTGGTCTATAAACAGAAAATATACAAAGAAACTTATCTGTGTGAATTGTTGCTTTCAAAGAATCAATAAACAAAATTACTTAACAGCATTTGTCATATTTATTCAGCAGTACTGCACCGATATAATATATTAACGATGCCAAAACAACATTAGCAACATTGTGCTAATGGGCTTTTGTATAGTCAACGAGAATGCAGAACAATTATAACTATCAGTGGTTCGATTCATAGGCAACAAAAAACGTACTTAGCAGTAAAATAAACTTTAAAACAACACTGACTTTCTTTTATGAACGCACAAACTTCAGTGCGTTCGTGTGTCAAAGCAACATTAGTAGGAGGCCCTGATTCCTGCTGCATAAAGTTTAGAGCCTAAAACAGTTTCTGCAGCAAATACAGAGACTATAACACCACGATTTTACTGATAACATCTGACAATGAGGACCAGACAGAGAGCGTCAGGGAGTTTGTATAAACTAAAGGTAGTCAACAAAACTTGTTCCTCATTAATTCCTGCGTAGCAAAGCTGATTTTCTAACCGACACTACAACGTTTAGCTCTCCATTCATTGCATTGCAATTTATTTTAATCGGAGAAAACTGCAGACTCGTTTGTAAAGTTTCACAATGAAAAACTTATTTAGCCTGTCGGAGGAAAACATGTGTCCATTTTCATATTTTCACTCTGTCATTCATGCATTTATAAATGTTGTTAATATTTAATTAACAAGCAAAATATTTAGTTTGGAATATTATATATTATTATTATAGTTTGATAAACATTCAAATTAAATATTTAGTATTTTGACTAAATATTTAGTTCCAAATTAAATGTTTAGTCTGGAAAATAAATATTTTTATTTACTTAGAAACTAAATACTAAGTTAGAAAAAATAAATATTTTGCTTGTAAGTAAAATATTTAGCTTCAAATTAAATATTTATTTTAGTTTGGAAATTAAATGTTTAGTTTGGAAATGTTATGTTGTGTTGGAAAACAAATATTTAGCTCATAACTAAATATTTAGTTTAAGAACTAAATATTAAATTTAGCTCTAACTTAAACATTTATTTGATGACTAAATATTTTAATGTTTAATTTGGAACCTTGATATCTGTGAAATGTCTAACTTGGTGAAAATGTACCTGAAAATGATCCCAGCCACTTGATTTTCTTTATGACAGGTAAAATAAACCAAAAAAGCTCTTGTTGTTCTTTTTTTACTGCGTAACTTTACAAACTGTTGCACAAGCTGGCGCTCTCATTCAGCTTCATCTTGACCCGACGCGCCCTCAGAGGACGGCGCGGCCTCGGCTTCCGCCTTTTCCTCCTCCGTCTTGGAGCTGCGGTCGGGCGTGCCGTTCGGGACGCTCTCGGACGTCTGCAGGGTCTGGAAGTGTTTCCTGGAGCCCAGCAGGGACGGGTTGTTCACCAGCGTGTACAGCAGCTGCCAGCGAGCGCGAATCCTCCGACTGCTGGCCGCCTTGTTGGGTCGGTTCTCCTGGGCTCCTGAAAGCACCAAGGAGGAGCAAATCAGGTCAAAACATTGAGATCTACAGCTAGGATATTTAATTGAAGCATTTTCATATTTTATAGACATTTTCTCTTGCACATTAGTGCAAAATAGCTCCTCATTTAGTTCATTGTGCAGATTTAATAGGCAACTATGGTGGCAAAAGGCCAAACCCGCTGCAAACACATGAATAACGGAAAATCCAAAACATAAATCCAATAGAAAATACTGCAAAAAAATGCTGCAATCACAAAAATGCTAACTAAAAACTACAACTAAACAACTACAACCACATTAAACAGATTAGATTAGCAGAATAAAGACATAATTTTAATGGAAAAGGTTTTTAAATTACAAGAAAGTCGTTTCAATAAGAAAAAAGCTTCTAATTATTGAGATCATTACAAGTTTTAACGTCATAAAATAAAGTTACTTTTCATCTTACGAAGTTTAACAACATAAAATAAATTTATACAAAATTTTATGTAGTATAACTTCATAAAGTTTTACTTCACAACTTTATGAAGTAAAATTTTAGCTCCAAATTAAATATTTATTTCGTAACTAAGTATTTAGTTCCCAAATAATCAAAAGAATAGAGATTTTGTTGTGGAGGAGTTTTTATAAAATTATTACTTCATTCTCCTGATGACTTTTGTTCTCACTTTGTTTTGATTTTACTGCCATATGATTGTATTTTCATATTATTACTTGAATATTAATTGAAATATTCTAATTACAAAAATAAAAAACTCTTAGTTTGACCCTAATATTTTGTTGTAGAGTTAACCTGAATCCAAAACCTAAATAAGCTGAAAATGTAAATAATGTTTGTCAAACAAGATGGCCGCCTCAGCCATGGTGACGTCACAAAAATCCAAGGAGAGAATCGGTGGGAAAAAAATCCAGATTTTCCAACGTTTGTAGCTCAGAGTCTTCCTACCTTCTTCGGCATCTCGTGTTTTCTGTCCTCCTCTGCCGACCTCCATCATCACGTCGAGCAGGAGTCCGCAGAACGCCTTCAGCACCGGGTGGGACTGACTCACCTCCACCTTCAGGAACTGGGTGTAGTATCTGTAGGCTGGGTGGCGTCAAAAAAACCTCCAGATCAAAGCTTTAAAAAATCCAAACTACTAGAGGAAAGTGTTTACCTGGATCGTAGGACTGCGCGGTGCGATGGAGGAGACTGATGTCGATCCGACCGAAGTGGACGATGTTGAACAAGGCCGTTATCACGATTCTCCAAATACCAACAATCAGACCCACAACGACGTTCGCCACGAACAGCAGGTAGGTCAGGAGGAAGAGGCTCTCTCTGAAATGTACCAAATTATTTATTTATTTTTTTTAATTCATTGGTTTATAGAGTTTTATTAGTTCTCCTAAACCCTGCAGAGAAATTGGTACCAATTACTTTTGAATTGAGGAAATAAAAAAAATAGGTGGCAAAAATTTTGCTGAATTTTTTGTTAATTGTGCAAAAATGTTTTGAATCTAGCTGAGAAAATTGGCAGAATATTTGCCAAATGTTGAGATAAATATTTTGCTAGAACTGCAAAAATGTTTATCTCATGATTCTGAGATACCTGCTAAGAAACCTGCTAAGAAACCTGGTACCACATATTTTTGAATTACTGAAATTCTAAACTATAAAAACTTGGACTAAATTAATAATTTTGAGAGAAAACAAACACGAGAGATTCCTCAAGGTGCCTTTCTCAGACTATTTTTATTAAATATTTAAATGCTCTCCCAGGTTTAGCACTTTATTGTTATATGTTATTTTTTAGCAGTTTATCAGATTTTAGATGTTTATTTTTTACATAATATTGAATTAATGCTTTTTTGTTTGCACATAATGCCGTATTTCTAAGTAAATCTCATAATACCTTAATATGTACAAAGAAACTTTTCTTGTCTTTTTTAACATCATTAAAAAATGAAAGGCTTAATTTCATAAAGTTTATTTAAAAATTCAATACATTTGCGATGATATGCAGATTATTTCATTAAGAATTGCTTCTAACTTATTATAATAACTATGCATCCATCAAGCCGAACCGGCAAACAAACCTGTTTTTTAAATCTCTTGTACCAGAATCCTTTTTGACAAAGAAAAGCTGAGCAGTCACATGTTGAAGCACTGTAACCAGTACGACTGTCACCCAAACCGGCCTGGAAAATCACCAGAATGAAAAGCATTTCAGTGAGTTTACCTTCTGATCCAGTTTAGTTTAAAATGGAAAGATCGTAGTGACGCACACTCACCATGACTTTCCTGCAACTTCGAAAACGATAATGTTGCGGCCATAAAAAATAGGGATGATGATTAAAAACACCAGAAATAAGAAGCAGATGAAAAACACAAGGGTCTGGATAGCCATCCCTGCCGACATGACAGAAATTTAAGATCAATTTAAATTTTCAGAAACATGTTACAATATGTCACTTTTATCTCATAAATGTTTACAAGAAAGGAACAGAGGGATTGCATAAATACAAAGTGGTGAAATATTTAAAAGAAACTGCAGTTGGACACAGTTGTTAAGGAGTAGAACTAAATTAATGTGCATAGAAACCCATTAGTAACCGTAATAAATTGTATAAAACTGCTGAGCTAAGCAAAGCTAGCAAAGCATCTGCACTTTGTTTATGTCGAAGAACAAAATACGTACACATAAACATAATTTTATTTTAAAAATGTGAAATAATTTAAAGTACAGCTATAACTTTAACAGATGTAAGTTAAGGAAGCTAATGCTGCTAGCACCAATGCTAATAGCTTCTTAACATCGATGCTAATAGCTTTTTAACATTGATGCTAATAGCTTCTTAGCATCGATGCCAGTAGCTTCTTAACACTGATGCTAATAGCTTCTTAACATTGATGCTAATAGCTTCTTAACATTGATGCTAGTAGCTTCTTAACACTGATGCTAATAGCTTCTTAACATTGATGCTAATAGCTTCTTAGCATCGATGCCAGTAGCTTCTTAACACCGATGCTAATAGCTTCTTAACATTGATGCTAATAGCTTCTTAGCATCGATGCTAGTAGCTTCTTAACACCGATGCTAATTGCTTCTTGACATCGATGCTAACATCTAGCCGTTAGCCGCTAGTAGAAGTGCACAAAAACATTATTATAAAATCATATAAAGAAGCTTAGATTTCTAGGAGAAAGTGAATAAAGTAAATAAGCCAACATGGATTAAACAAACGATGCATTTATTTGTATTTCCTACATTAATTGAAGCTTGAGGACGGTGCTTATTATTGCCATGTTGTATTATTTAAGGTTAAACAGATTATGTGCCAGAATTATGCTTCAATAAGTTCAAATAATAATTTATTAGATAATATTTAATAATCACCGAGGCAAACGACCGCAGCTTGATATCCGGTTAAACCCATCCAGCAGAAAACTCCAGATCTGGACGGACTGATGGTTTTCTGGCTGTTGTAGTTCTTATACACGTCTCCTTTATACAGCCCCTTCAGGTTCGATCTGAAATTAAATTAAAGATTAATTAGATTCAGATATGAAACTCTGACATGTTATGAGTTGAAAATGTTTCCAAAGATAAATATTTTTCTACCTGTGAAGAACCATGGACCTCATCAGCATTACGAGACTGACCAAACAAGACAGCGTCATGGCACAGAGGTAGCACACTATTACAAAGAAAAACAAAACATTTTTTTTAAAAGCTAGACTTAGAAGTTTTTTGAAAATACAAAAAAGTAATAATAATTTTCTCCACCAACCTTCCAGCAACCAGGTGTAGAAAGTCACGATCCTGACGACCTCCATCCTGTCTTCGGAGAGAATAATCCCAAATCCCAGCAACAGGAAGGCGATGTTTTCATCTATTCCTGCGCGGACGATGTGAAGAGTAGGCACCACCAGGACGACCAACAGCAGCGCAGTCTATAAAGAGAAAAACGCTTCCTCATATGTTCACCAACTAAGCAGAAAGACTAAATCCCAGAGCCGTACGTGGTAGATGGCCACACAGGTAACAAAAGACAACACAGCCAGCTTCACCGGGAACTGGAACCCTGGAGGCAAAACAGAACATTGCTATTAATATAGATTCAAGTTTTATGGCTTCAAATAAAATATCTGTGTCAGCGTGAATAATCTCACCTTTTTCAGGTAAATAGATGTAATTTTTTGGCACCTCCAGTATTTTCTCCACCAGTGACGGTTTGTCTGTTTCTGAAGAGCTGCTGCACATTATTAACTTTTAGTTTTTTCACTGCAAAAACATCTTACCAAGTGTTTTTGGTCTAGTTTCTAATGCAAATATTACAATATGGAGGACAGACACTGACATAATTAAAAACAAAAGCAGAAATGCATTTATCTTTGTTACTTTGGAGATCAATACCTCTGATCTATTTTATAGATGCTTTATACCAATGAAAATGTGTGTGTATGGAAAAGGAGAAACGATTTTTTGTATGAAGAAAAGAAAAAACAAAAAGCATAAGCAAAGTTTTCTGCTTTTATTTTTAATTATGTCAGGTTTGGTCCTCCTTATATTAGTACATTTCAAATAAGAAGTAATTTTTCAGCAACATAGGAGCTTGTTTTAAGTAGATAATTACTTTATATTGATAAAAAATGACCAGTAATAAGTTAAATAATCTCCAAGTGGAGGAAAACATTTTTCCAATATTATAAGTTACTATGTTTTCTTCCACTGGCAGATTATTTCACTTAATCAGTATTAAGGAATTATTATTAATCCTGCTGAAAAGTTACCTGTAAGTTAGTTCTGTCTCTTTTCAAGTGAACTAAGATATCAGCAGTAAAAAATAGATTATGCAAAAAGTATTTATCGTAGCTATTTATTAAAATATATTTTAAGCAGCAAAAACACAAAGTGTTTATGAAAGAATGAAACATCACGCAGCCAAAATACAGAACATTTGAACTTGAGGTGTTTTATTAAACCCATCAAACTAAGTCTCAGTTTTATCTCCACTCACCAAACGGTTGAAGACTTTTTCTTGAGGAGTGACTTAACGTAGTCGGTGTAGTAGCTGCTGTCAAGATCCTACAAGCAGGAACAGTTCGCTGTGATATCGGGTTTTAACCGACTGATAAATAGTTTTACTCTTTTTTTTGTATATAGTGGCAATTCCTCCTTCTTATTTTGTAATAATCTAACAGACAAGTGTTCAAATTGATGTGGTTTCACACATTTATAGTAAGAAAAATTCTGTATTTCTCGTCTTTACAAGAAAAACTTAATTACTAATCGATCTGAATCCTCACCTCGTCAGTCTTTGGTCCTTTCACAAACAGCACAGGAAACTGAACACAGAGAAATGCCAGACAGGCCAGCTGGGGCAGGCTGGCAAGGAGGGCATAGTACTTATAGATCTGCAAAATTAAGAGAAACAAACAAATTTCTAACAAAATATTCACCACAAAGTTTTCTCAACGCTACGGAAAAAGATTAAGGCCACTAATTTAAAAAAAATCAGATTTTTTTTTCTCTCAGAATTCAGACTTTAATCTTTTGAACTAAAAAAAAATCCTAAAATTAAAGTCAAAATGCTGAGGAAAAAGTTAGAATTCAGAGAAAATGTCAGAATTTCTTATTATTCAGTGGCTCTGGTCATCTTCCGTAGTACGGCGGCATATTAGGGAAGAAAAATTAAGACGAGTAAAGTTCTGCCAAAAACTTCTGAACTTTCTTTTTAAAATTGTGAAAAGTTTAAAATTTGTTAGAAAAAATACTCAGGAATTTTTTTATTAATTTTAAGAATTTGTGAGAAAAAAAAAACACAGAAACTTCTGAGTTTCAAAAGTCAAATAAGTTCCTATTTTAAAACTTTGAAATTTCAATGTTTTTCTTATAGGAAATTTCTGAGAATAATCTAAAAATGTGTTTTGTAAAAAGTTACTCTTCCTTTTTTGTTCTATGTAAAGTGCTGCTGTAGCCCCGAGAGTGATGCTTGATGCAAAATGCACTTTATGATTCTTGTCATAAGTGAAATAATCTGCCAGTAAAGCAAGGACTTCTTCATCAATATTGAGGAAATATTATTAAAACAAGCTCCTTTATGCTGCCAAAAGTAGGTGCACTAAGATATTTTCACTAAACACTAGACCAGCAGTAACTGGTAAAGAGGAAGGCTGTGTATTATGGGTTGCTTCACCTCTGGCGTCTTTGGACAGTCAAACTTCTGCCATACCAGGACCCCGAAGTGAGTGAAGGACAGCAGCGCCCCAAACACGTAACTCGTGTTGCACTGCAGCGTGCCGCAGACCAGCAGAGGATAGTACAGGACCGGGTAGTAGAAGATGGCAATTATCTTCATGTACTCTGCAAAAAAATTTAAGAAATGTCATTGAGTTCTGCTTTGTGTGATTTAAATGAGTAAAAGTTTTGTTTCTGTCCAATCTGAAGACACCTTTGATGTTTGCTGGAGTGTCTTTGATGAAGGGCAGCGGATCCGGGGCGATCACCAGCATGGCCAGCTTACTGAAGACCAGACCAAACACAGCCATGACCAGGCCCTTCTGCTGGGTCTGGTCCAGGAAGTTGGCTGGACTAAAGCAAAAAAATGCATAAACTGTTACATAATATTAACATTAAAAAACAGATAATTTATTCCATATGTTCTTATATCCACCTGAAAATGCTGGATGACCCTCGGGCGAACCCCTGGCACAGTCTGTTTTTCCGGGTGAGAGCTGCCAGGATGAGCATCATCACAAACTAAAGGCAAAGAGGAAAATCTGAATAAAAACTGTACTAAAATCCACATCATGCGCAGGAATTAAGAGATTTATTTGCAAATAATAATCTGAAAAATATGGCTTTCATAGTTCGTTTGCCTAGAAAGTTCGGGTTTGTTTGGGGAGGTGTAAACCGCTCCAAAAGCAGGAAGTGGACTGCAGCGCAGGGCATTCTGGGTAAATACAACCAAAACAAACATGTAAGCTTAGCGCTAGCATTATTAATAGCTCTTGGGGTTTTTTTGAAAGACAAAAGAAAAATCCCACAACCACTAAAATTTGACGCTGCTACGTTTTTGTTTACATTTTGTGAAGAAGGAAGTTGTGTTCCGTGTCTTTTTCTGAGGTTTTCCTTGCGTGGTTCTTGGCGCAGCGCCCCCACAGGCGAGGGGGGGAACAGGTTTTTAAATTAGATTGAATCGTTTCACTGAGTGCAGTGAGAACCGCAGCAGCTGAAAATGTTACAATGCCACTTTGGTCCCAAATCGAACCAGACTGTCAGGAGGGAAAACATCCGCCTCGTTGTTCTGTGGGCAGACAGTCGTTTTGCACATCTTTGAAGATATTTGTTGACCTCTAATGGGTTTTCTTCTGTCCTTTATTGAGTTTCATCCTTTTCCCAGTTCCTGCTGGAGAAACCTCCATGTTTCAGGGCCGGAACCGTGTTTGGTTTCCTCTACAGCATTTTGTATTTAATCAAATACTTTAATTATATCCTCATTCAACCAGATCACCTTCTGCCAAATGTCTGTGAGATATTTAATGCTTTCATAACCTAATCCTAGTTTAAACTTCTCCAAAACCTTCTTCCTGTCTGCTGTATTAATGGTCTCCATGATGCTATTTGCTCGTTATTATTCTCTCTAACCTCTGAGTCCTTTACTGAGCAGCCAATTTCTGAAGGTAACTGGTTGTGCAAACATTTGTTGTTGTTTTTTTGTAACAGGGTAAAGGTTGCTTAATACAAAGGTATGCTGAGCCTTTAGACTCTTATTTGTACATAATTTCATATCATTGTCCTTTACGACTATGCACTAATTTGTGATTGTAAGACAAATGATGACTCTTGACTGAAAGAGAAAGTTTACTTTGGAGAACAAAAACCTTTTCAGGCCACAGTGTCTCATTATGTCTGAAGAGTAGAAAAAGTCCTTCTGCAGAAGTTTACATCAATTACTAAGAAAAAACAAGGTCAGGTCTGCAGGACAAAATGTTATCTGACCAAGTTTCTAAATGATTCACTTGTAAACAAATGCAGTCAAAAAACAAGAACCATTATAAACTAAAAGGTTTGACTCAAAGTTTTACAGCAAAAATGTTAATGAATTGCTAACAGGACCGTACAGACTCAAAACAAAAGCCAATTCCTGTAAGAACAAGACACTCATAATAACAATTAACAGAAAAAAATATAAATATATATATAATTTAAATTTAAGATGGAAAAACACTCCTAAAGTTTTACGTTCAAAATGATATATGTACCGCTGAAACGATTAATCGGATTAATCACGATCAACTAATTTAATGATTGAGTAATTGCTAACAGGAGTATGCAGATTTAAAAAAACTAATTGCTACAAAAATATCATAATCAGACTAGCAATTATGCCAAAATATACAAAGATATATACATGTTACATTTAAGATGAAAAAGAAAACTCCTAAAGTTTTACGTCCAAAATGATGTAATAATTGCTGAAGCGATTAATCAGATTAATCGTGATCAACTAATTTTGCCATCCGATTATTTATTGCTTAACCCAAAATAAATCAAATCAGTGCTACACTGTTTTGATGTTGGTTCAAGCTGAAAGGATGAGATTTTTATATGTTAGACAATATTTTTCGCTGCAGATGCATCCTTTGCTAAAAATGATAAAGCTTTCACTAAAACAATACTGTTGTTACATTTTAGGCAATAAAATGCTTATTTTCTTCTTTAAATTTTTTTAAACAGATTTCTGATATTGCTTTGCAAAGACATGAATAAAAAATAAGCAATTTTTAAAAATCTGATTAATCGATTAATCATCACAATGACAGATTAATCAACAACTGAAATAATCATCAGTTGAATTTCTAGTTAAAAGAGTTAAGCTAAACCTCTCTACATCGACTCAAATGTCCTAAAACCTACAGCTTCACATTGATTAGCAGTTTCTGTCCTTAACTAGTACAAATGTTGTTTCTTGCATGTACTTACAGATATTGACAGGATGCATATGTGGAAGTATTTCTCATCTGCAGTCGGGTCACAGGGTAAAATGACTCTGAGAGAAAAAGGGGATTTACGTTATAAACAGCAAATGTCTGAAAATATTAACTGTGCCTCAAAGTTTTCGTCCTCACTCCTTCGGGGGTTTGGTCGGCTCCGGGTTGGAGTACCAGTCGGCGTAGTCGTAGTAGGAATACTGAAAAGGCTCGATCTCCGGCTTGCTCTGGTTCATCTCGGCTGTTTGACTGGAAGCAAACAGGTGAAGAGAGGAAAACGAAGATTTTTCCCCTCAGGAAGAAAAAACCCTGCTGGTGGTGAAACGTGCCTGAGAAACGTCTGGCTTGTACACCCTGACACAGCCCAGAGCCACTAAGAGCTCAATGCAACAGATTAACAGCAGAAAGGAAGGGAGGGCAAAACAAGCAAGATTTAAATGAACTGAAACAGAGAGAAGAAGAAAATGATTTTCATCTGTTTTCTTTGAAATACATCAAATATCAGTCATTTTAGCTAAATACTGATTATTTTACAGTACAAAATAACCCATTTTGACTTTAGGACAAACATTTGTACCCTCAAAAATACAACTAAACTATTTATCACTTTTCAAATAAACTAATGTTTTTTTTATTTATCATAAAACTTTCATCCAAGGAGCTGAAAAATAAAATAATTCAGTTTATTACAGTGGAAGCCACATATTTACATCCATTAAATCTTTCTAGTCTTCCTGTTTTGGGTTGGTTGGGATTACAAAAGTATGTCGAATTACTAAATGTCAGAATAATAAGGTCGATCATTCTGTTGGTTATTCTCATGATAATTCAGATTTTAAAAAATTACACATTTTGTAGAATTTTCATTTTACAATTTAAGGCTTTTTGCATAATTTTATAAATACATTAAAAGAAAAACAAACGATTCATTTCCCTTTTAAAACAAAAACAATAAACATTTTACATAATAATGGAATGATACAGAATTCGTGTGGTGAATTTGTTTTTTTATATCTTGAATGCAATATGTTTTTTCCAGTTATGGCTTATTTACTGCTCTAAATATGTTGGGTTATTTCAGCAAATGACGATTACTTGATTACTGAAGTAGTTTTTATAAGAAGTAGGAGTTTTAACAATCGATTCATCAAGATTGATCACAAATAATAATTTCGGCTCAATTTATGTGCCAAGATTATTTTTTAAACATTTTGTAAAAGATGATATTGTTGCTTTAAAACTTATTGTGGATGATTTCTGCTTGTGTTTAAAGGCAGTATCTCCAATACACTACAGACGGCTCCAAAAACTACAGCGCAGGGCATTCTGGGTAAACACAGCCCAGCTAGCCTAGCCTAGCCTAGCTTAGCCTAGCTTAGCCTAGAGGGAGAAATGACTCGTTGTCTTTCACCAGAGACAAAGGAGAAATCCTACAACCGCTAAAATCTGACGCCACTCCGTTTGTGTTTGTATTTCCTGAAGAAGAAAGTTTTTAACTTAGTTTCTTCTTCAGAGGTTTTTCTGTCGTTTCCTTCAGCGATTCTTGGCGCAGCGCCCCCAGAGGCGAGAAGGGGGATAACTGTGCCCTGGTTGGGATGCCCTAACATCTGCCTGTAATTTTAAACTGATTACATGTATGTCGATGAATAAATGAAAGAATGTGCTTCATTTGATTCCATTTATTTTATGCATTTATAAAATGCGATATTATTATTACTCATTCCTTTGTTTGTTTTCATCTTGAAACACCAGATTGAGTGATTTCTTGTCCGGTTTTTTTGCAGGTTTTCTGCAACTCGGCAGCAAAAAATATTTGCTTATTGCCTGTTGCTTCAGAAACTAATCCTATAATAAGGTGAAAACCCCTTATTAAACAAAGGGAGGCTTTGTCTGAGTCAAGCTGAAGAAAGGTCAACATTAGAGCACGCACACGTGAGGAACGGCTTTTCTCCTGTTAGACTAAGACTTTCTGGAAAAAAGACAGCCTCTTAAAGGAGATACACAGCAAAAACACACAATCACACCAAGTAACTTTACTCTAGTTTCTAGTGTTAATATCTTAGTACACTTTAAATATTACAAAAATAACTTACAAGTAGTTTTTCAGCAAGATATAGGAGCTTGTTTGAGGTAAGTAATTCCTTCAAATCTCAGAAAATGTTCTTGTTCCGCTGGCAGAATATTTCACATATAACATGAAATTTGTTCCATGTCATAAAAGAAATATCTGCCAGTCAAACTGATACGTTTTTCCATCAATATTAAGGAATTATTGACTTAAAACAAGCTCAGTATCTTTCTGAAAAGTTACTTATAAGTTGGTTTTGTCTTATTTCATGACATTACCTGTGGTAATTAGTTTTTGCAGTGTAAAGATTTTTAAAACAAAGCTTTAAAAAAAGAGTTTTATGTCTCCCAGTCTCAGTGCATGAGCTCATTCATGTGACTAATCAGTTTTTAATCACCTGCTCTGGGATTTCTGACACTCAGCTGCAACCATTTCAATAAAAAAGCTGCAGTTTATCCACTTGAAGCAACTTCCTGTCCTGAATTAGGTTTTAATTACATCCTGGGGCTGATTAACTGCAACTTTTTCATTTCTGCTTTTGAGTTTCAGATTCCAGCTCATGGCTCTGAATTTGGAGATGAAAACGTGCTTGTTGTCATATCTGAATGTTTCATTCTGCTTAAAGAGGAAGAAGAAGAAGGAAAAGTGAGTGGCGGTTCTTATCAAGCTGACATTTAGCTGAATTATGTCAGCCATGACTTCAGTCACTGTCTGGAGTCAAATCTTATTTGAAGCAGGAATCATTTGTAACCAGGCTGTTTCTGCAAGACATAATATGAAATTAAATTTCACTCTTTTCAAGTTTAAAGTACTGTAAACCTCAGTGAAAAAGATTCTCATTCATTTCAAAGGCTAGGTATCTAAAACCACAAATAAATATGTAAATATTTATCCTTCCAACGTGTGTCACTATGAGACCATGTTGGAATACACTGCAAAAACTCTAAATATTACCTAAAATAAGACTTTAAATATCTCAGTACACTTAAAATAAGACAAAACTAAATTAGAGATAAATTTTCAGCAAGATATGTTGGCTTGTTTCAAGTCAATAATGCCTTAATATAAATTTTTTTTAAAAAGTATTAGTTACAATGGAAGATTATTTCACTTGTAACATGTGAAAAATGTCCTGTATGGTGGAGTATCTGTGGTACTGTGGGCCATTTTTCTCTTCCAAAGCCCTCAATATGTAAGCAGCACATTAAAACCTGGTGTTAGAAACACAAAATGGATCATCGCTGGGTCTCTGAAGACAACAGAGAACCAAAACACAATGTCAAAGCAAATCAGAAAAGAAAATGATTAAGGAAAAAGTTGGGAATGTTTCGGATGTAACTGTCCAATAAGTTAGAGATGCAGTAGCTTTCAGTCTGAATATTGTTAGTAAGACATGGAAAATGACTTCTGCTTCTTCTCTAAACGTCTGTCTTCCATAATGAACTCTTAAAATAGGCGAACAGAACTTATTATCCCAAACAAGATGTCGGTGAAATCCAGGAATATACTGCAGTAAATCAGATAGGACGTCAATCTGATTGCATCTCCCCTCGTTATAAAGAGATAAAGCAATGGTTCAGGGTGTTTACGCGTCCTTAAGAAGCCTTAAATTCATGTATCTAACATTGAGGCCTTCAAATGTCTTAAATTATCTTTTTAAGTAAATTGACTTTTAATATCTTAATCATAGGTCTTACATTTTGTCTTGACAGAACTATTTAATGTTGTATATTCTATGGGTTTGTTTCTTGCTGGACTTTTCCTTCAGCAGAACAGTTAATAATATGTATCCTTCCAATAACTATTTGTACCGGCATTTTATTTTGAAACCAACTGTTGGTTTAACTGCAATGATGGTGTTGAAACATAATGTGGACTAACGAAATAAAGGACCAAACTTACTAGAGTTTTTTTTCTTTCACTTTATCAACACACAAAAACACAAACACGGGAATCCCATTAGTGTCAAAAGATATAAACAGTTCATCTATGAACAAACGATAAAAGATCCGGTCACATTTTCAGAAAAACAAGTTTTTTTCCAGAAACAAATCAGCAACTAAATATGATACAAACTGACAGGAGGGGCTGCATTTTTATCATCCAGAACGACCCAATATGGAAGCAATCAGCCAACAATAAAAGGACATTTACAAAAAAATAACAGCATGCATAATTATTAAATATTTATACAGAAGAAAAAAAAAAAATCGAGTCCAGTTAGGAAGAAATGAGACGACTCCATGAGTTCGATTAGTTTTTGAACATGTCGCACAGGAGTTTCTCCATGGGAGTGTTTCCGATGGTTCTGTGGAAAAACAGCAGCTCTATCCGCTCCGAGTTCACGAAACGCAGCGATGGAAGGAGGAGAAGCAGCTTTCCAAACCTGAACAAATCATAACAAATTCAGCATCAGAGGGAGACACAAACCAAACAATAATAAAATACCAACTACCACATCACAAAACCTCTAAAATAATTATTTTATTTTATGTTAATTATATATTTCAGTCGCTTTTATTTATGTGATTTTTATTATTGATATGTTTACTATTTATTTATATGTATTTATTTAATTTAAATACATTTTTTATGTATTTCATATTTTACTTTATTTAAACTGTGATTATTTGACATTATATAGTTCTTTTTTTTTTTTTTGCTTTAATTTCTTAAATTTTTTGTTTTGTAGTAAATCAGTGTTGTTTTTTTACCACACTAATTGCATAGAAAACAGTGATATGAACTGTTTAGTGTATGACACATTAAATTCAGAACATTAAAATTCAGAACAATATAATGACTAATATAAAACGAACTTCTTTTGTATTTTGGCGCCATCTAGTGGCCATAACGTGTAAAAACCTAAATTAGTGTAAACTGCCTTGTATTTTGTTGAAAATTTCTAAACATATTGGGTTTTTGGATTTCCTGATTTAAAAAATGTGCTTTTATATGTATCTAGCTTTTATTTTTGGTTGCTATTGTTAAGAAGTGATATGTATTAGAGCTACATGCAGGGCCGAAACAGTTAATCGTGATTAATCGATTATAGAAATAATAGTTAACTCATTTTGGGATAGGTCATTAACTGGAGTGTACAGGCTGCTTGCTAAAAGAACAGCATATGAAGAGCAGCAATTAAGCCAAAGCCCTACAAAAATCTATATACTTCTAACATTAAAGATAAAAAAAACATTTAAATGTAGAGGTTCTCTAAATATCTTGTACACAGAACTTTTCAAATGCCAGTTTTATCATAAAAAATCTCCTATAAAACACCTTCTTCCTTCATTTATTAATCAGTTAATTAAATAATCAACAGATCAGTCCCACACTATATTGATGTCAAGTCAAGTACTGATCTTTTCTCATGTTGATGTTTGAAATATTTTTATGGTGCAGATGCATCTTCTACCACAAATGATCAAGTATTCATTAAACTTTAGGTAATAAAATGTTTATTTTCTTATTTAAAAACGAATTGAATTATTATTTGTGTTTTTAGAATCTATCTCAAAAAGCGGTTAGAAGAAAAAGTTGCAGAATGTGACCGGGTTTTATTAATCGATTAATTGTCAGACTGGTAGATTAATCAATGACTAAAATAATCATTGCAGCTATATATTTAAATCAGCACAGTGAGGCTCTTACCTGGCTGGTTGGGTCGGGTAGTGTGAGCGGATGTGTTGTCCCAGCATGACTTGGGACTGGTCCTGGAGGTTCTCCACCTGTTCTGGATCCTTTAAACCTCGAGTCTCTGTTTGCAAAGTTAAACCACTTTATTAATTCAATAAAGTTTCACCTAGCTCTTCGTCTGAAAGGTGGTTTTGGTTGGACGCTGACCTGGCTTGAAGAGCACGATGGCCTTGAGGCAGGCGAACTCTGTGGGGTCCACAGCGAGGGCCTTGAAGCGGCTGAACGCCTCCTGGAGGAGGCGCAGGTCCAGGGTGGTGTAGCTGGTTTTGCCCTGCATGCCGGGGCAAAGGTCAGGCAAGGAGAGCAGCGGGCAGCTCTCCAGAGGGAGAGACCACTGGATGGCGCAGAGCAGGAACAGCTCGCTCCACGCCTCCTCCAGCAGGATCACCTGAGCGATAAAAACACAAAGAAAATCTTTAAAATTATCACTTATTAATTATTTTAAGCAGATTAGAAACTGAAGCTTCCATTGTTGCTCTAATTGAATTAATATAAACTAATTTGTTCCAAAAGGTTCAAAATTTTCATTAAAAACAGAAAAAACCCAATTAGATTATTATAGGGCTGAAACGATTAATCGGGTTAATCGTGATTAATCGATTAATGAGATAATTGTCAACTAGTTTAGTAATAGAATAATTGTTTAATGGCGAATACAGACTAAAATAAGGCAATTCTGTTGATAGAACACAGTCAAAACTGTACAAAAATAAATACATTTCATTGCATTTTAGGCAAGAAAATATACACTGCTCAAAAAAATAAAGGGAACACTCAAATAACACATCCTAGATCTAAATGAATTAAATATTCTCATTGAATACTTTGTTCTGTACAAAGTTGAATGTGCTGACAACAAAATCACACAAAAATCAATCAGTGTTGCTTCCTAAATGGACAGTTTGATTTCACAGAAGTTTGATTTTCTTGGAGTTATATTGTGTTAAGTGTTCCCTTTATTTTTTTGAGCAGTGTATATTTTCACATTTTAAAGAAATATTGAATTGTTTGTTAATTTTAATATTTTATTGTATTTATGATATTTTATTAAAAAGAACTTAAGTGGTAAAAAGACAAACCTACAGAATGTGCAAAATTCATATCCAATTAATTGATTCATCATAAAATTGATAGATTAATCGATTAATCAAGTATTCGGTAGTTGGAGCCCTAAATTATTCTTTAAAAATATTTTATTCCCTATTTGCACAAAATTTGCTGATCAATTTAACACATAATAGATAATATAAATATGTTGAAAACATTAAATATTAGTTTCATTTGTATTTTAAATATAGCCATAAATGTGCTTTATATTACATATGGATGACTTATTTCATATTTCATTTATTTTTGAAAATATTCAGCAAATAAGTAATATGCTAATAAAAAAGTTTTTCTAAAAATTTAAATAGTATTTGAAATATAGTCATAAATTAGGCTTATGTATGCATTTATTTTCATTGGATGTTTTATTGCAATACAGTACAAATTTTATATATATATATATTGACAATATTGGTCTTTATGTGATGTTTTGCCCCATAAAAACTGCAATAAATTGAATATTTTAAGGAGATTTTCTTCCCTTGAAACCTTAATTTATTTACAGTTTATGCTGTAAAGTTCGGCTTTTAAAACCTTCTACGTGAATCTCACCTGGTCTCTGAAGGGCAGGTTGGAGAAAACCGGCAGGTTCTTGGCCCATTTCACCGACATGAAGAGCAGCCTCGCCGAGGTCTCGTAGACGTTTTCAGAGCTGGACGGGTACAGAGCCATGTGGTACTCCGAGGACGCCCTCTCCGGCTCGTTGCTCGTCACGTCAATGTTTTCATCAACTGAAAACAGAAAGAGGAGCTTTAGACGGAGAAACAGATTTATTGGACTCATCCAAATAAATCAAATCACCTTTCGATTAATTGTTTCAATTGATTAACTAATAAGGTACGCTTAGCCCTTATTTTAGTGTTGTATTTTGGCCTCCATCCAGCAGAGGGCGCTGGTGGTCATCCTTAAGCGTTGTGGGATGAAAACTGCTTTTTTACGCCGTTGTGTTCTGAAGTATAAATTCTTGACGAGCTTCTTAAATCTTAAAATTGCTTCATTCAGCAACATGGCGGTGCAACGGCATCTTAAATTACCGAGATGAAACAAAGGTGAAGAAATGACGACAGAAAAGTGGATCAGATAAGAAACTTTTTTAACATGTTCTAGAAAAAAAAAAAAAAAAACATGATGCCGAATAAGCCCGGTTGATTTTGAGTTCACTCTGACTTTAATAAGGTGTGAAAACCAGTTTCTGTTTATTCACTCGGGACTGAAACTCATGATTATTCTGAGGATTAATCGGATGAAAAATGGCCACATTCTGCATATTTTTCACTTCACCACTTCAGCCTTTTTGTACAATGTCAGGAATACATTAAAAGATAAAAATAGACATTTTATTTCCTTAAAATTCAATAACAGCATTCGTTTAGTATCTGTAGAGTATATTTACAAAGAAGTTTTTTACTTTAGTATACATTTGGCTTAATTATGGATAAGACTGTGTTGTCCTTCAGTAAAATGCCTTTTATGAGAGTGCATAAAGTTAATCGATCACTAAATTAGTTATTATTTCAATAATCGTTAAATCACAAATACTGCATTAAAAGGTGCAAGTAAATAATGCAATTCCTGTTTAAAATAAGAAAATAAACATTGTGCTGCCTAACATATCATTCCTTCAGTGAGTTTGAACTGGAAATATGTTTAATGTGAAACATATTTAGAAAAGGGAGTTTTAATCTTAAAGGCACATTTTGTACAGTTTTGGCTTAATTACTGCATCTGAATCTGATTTTAAGCAAATGGTCTTTTTTTAAAATCTGTATACTGCAGTTAACGATTAATCGATTGCTAAATTAGTTGACGATTACTTGAATAATTGATTCATGGTAAGTAATTGTTTCAGATCTAATTCAGTTGGTATTTGTTGCAGCTTTCAAAAAAGGGTAAGTATGAAAAATTTAGACTTTCATGTTACAGAAAAACAGTCACCCTTCTTGACAAGAGAAAACTCATGTTTTTAAGAAAACTGTCAATCGTTATTGGATCGATAAGATGGCTTAATTTTGGATTAGACTGAGTATTAAAGTAAAGAAGGATTTTTTTCAGTAATATTACAGTAAAGTGTTTCTTTTTGTCAGTATTTCTGCCGGGAACAGTTTCCTCCTCACCGTCTTCGGGCTCCAGCTTGGCGCAGGTCTCGGCCGTCATGAGGCTGGCCATGAAGCGGTGGTTGTTCTGGGGGCTGACGCAGCGAGGCGGCGCCACAGAGGAGCTGATGGACATGGAGGAGGTGATGTGGGGCCACGTGATGACAGAGCCGCCGGAGGCCGAGGAGGAGGAAGAGGAGGACAAAGAGGAGGAGGTGGGCTCCCGTGTGGTGGCCAGGTGCTCCTTCTCAGGGTCGACGTCGATGGAGTCCAGACGGACCTGAGCGGTGCTGCGAGGCTGCCGCTCGTTCTGCACGGCTGCAGGTCAGAATCCGGTTACTTGAGGAGAAACTAAAGTTGTCCCACTTTTATTAAAGCTCATGAGGACGTACCATCCTTATTCATGCCCGCCTGCAGACACTTCTTTAGCCGACACGCCTGGCACTGGTTCCGATGGGCTTTGTCAACGGGACACATCCCAGTACCGGCCTGGCACCTGTTGACCCAGTCAGGCTTTTAAAAGGGAGGCAATGGTTTTTCATCCCCCCACTATGTTCATCACTTATTAATAAACAGCTTTACAGGGGAGGAAGAGGATTAGGACCACTGAAAAAAAAGAATCAGACTTTAGTCTCAGAATTCTGACATTAGAATTCTTTAGAATTTAGAATTCTGACTTTAAAATTCTAAAGAATTCAAAATTCTAAAGTCAGAATTCTGAGTTTAAAGTCTTTTGTCAGTGGGCCTAATCTTTTTCTGTAGAAAGTGATATTTCTACTCAGTTTAAATCAATAAGACCAGAAAAACTTTAGATTTAATATCTTTTTTTGTTATTTTTTTTATGTAGAAAAACAGTCGGAATTATGGTCAAATGACAAATCCAACATCTTCTTGTATTTACTGTAAAGACTTTAAATTGCTCCAAATTCAAAACAAATGTTTGTAAGACAAACAAACAAAAGGTCAGTATGTTATTTACAGATGTTCATATTTTAAGTAATTAAAAGGTTAATTAAAAAAAGTGAAGCTGCTTCTGGCCTCCCTTTGGGTGCCACTTAGGATTCAATGGAAAGTCTAAAGAATTTATATTTAAGACGATAATAAATCCACAATTTATAAATGAATGTAAAAATTATACCATTTCACAATTGATGCTGTAAAGTACGTTGAAAATGTGAATTTTTTTCTCAGTCAACTTAATAAAATAAATAAGAACAACTGTAGTTGTACTAATTGAAGTGTCAGGAATAAAATTAAATGTATTTTTATTTTTAAAAATTGACTGAAAAAACACACAGTGTGACTTTAATTAGATTAAAGCAACTTTCAGGTTTTTCTAATTAGACTTTTTAACAGCATGTTGAAAGTTTTCTGAATTTGATCAATTTTCTGTAACTTGTTACACGTTTAGTGTAAATTTCTTCGACTTTCTGAGTTTTCTGCTGCAGAATTGTAAATGTGATATGACTTGTTGGATAATTCGCCTCATTTTCCCAGCATTCACCAGCTCTATTTCACAGAAACCGTTTTCTTGCCTGTAGATGAGCCTCCTCCTCACGCTGCGCTTGAAGAAGCCGCTGCAGCCGTTGCAGGCGTAGATGCCGTAGTGTTTGCCGCTGCTGGTGTCGCCGCACACTTTGCACACCAGAGCCGGACTCAGAGCTTTTCCTGGAGCTGGACTCTTGGCTGCAAGTCAAAAACAAAAACACACAAAGGTTTGTTATGGTGCCATTCATCCGCAGGCTGGGTATTGTTTCACACACGAGCCTACCATCTGTGCCAACAGCTAAACAAAAACTTTCTGTGTGTCATCTATCAGAAATTTAAGAATATTTTCTCCTTTTTTGCAATAATCTTTCTCCAGGTTTCTCCTTACCTTTAATAATTGTTTAAATATATAATTTTCATAAGTTAATGTTTGATGCAAACGAAAGAGAGTTGAATTTTTGTAAAGACGAAATGGCAGATCAACAACTGCTAATACAAATAAAACTGAATTTGCTTTAAAAATTCACCTTAAACACTTTACTGTAACATCTTTGCTTTGAGGGTTTGCATTATTATTAATAAACCTGGAAGATAATAATTAATTTAGTTTTGGTTAAGATGTGTATTTTTTTTTTTTTTTGCATGACAACCATCTTGTGTTTATTTTCGATATTTCCCAGAGCAAAAATCCCAAAGGACTTAATAAAATTTTTATTTATCTGTGTATTTACAGTTTCAATATTTTATTCAAGTTGCAGCAAGGCCACTCTCAATATTTTAACTGCAAAAAGTGTTGTTTTTTTTCTGACAGACGACTGAAAACAAATGATGCAGGGTTGTATAAAAATAGAACAATTAAATCTTTTAACATTTACTTAAAAACTTCCAAGCTTATTTAGACATGTTTTGATTAAAATATATATTTTTTTACTATAAATAAATTCATTATAATAATCTTTTTAACATATTAAAGATGTGGGATAAACACTTAAATGTTGAATAAACAAGTCATTTTATATTTTATTAGATATTTATTTTATAAAAACAAAATCTTAAGCAAAAACACAGAACTGAGTGGAGATAAAACTGACTTAGTTTGACGGGTTTTTATGAAACATAACAAGAAAGCACAAAGTTCAAATGTTTAGTATTTTCTTATCCTAATATCTTGTTGTTTATAAAATTTTAACTCAGAAACATCATATGTATTTATGCTGAGATGAAGCCCTGCAAAAACACAAAATCTTACAGAGTATTTTTGGTCTAATTGTGCAAATATCTTAATAAGATAAAATTAACTTACAGGTGACTTTTCACAAGAAGTATGAGCTTATTTTAAGTCAATAATTCCTGATTATAGATGAAAATGTGCTAGTTATTTTTTATCTAGCACATGATGAAAATAATGTGCTAGATGAAATAATCTGCCACATCATAATTTATAATATGGGAAAAATATTTTGTTCTGCTGGCAGATTATTTCACTTATAACTAAAAAAATTCATCAATATTAAGTCATTATTAACTTAGAAAAAGTTCTTACATCTTGCTGAAAAGTTACTTATAAGTTAGTTTTGTCTTATTTCAAGTGTTCTAAAATATTTGCAGTACAAACTAAATAAAAAATATGTGGTAATATTTAGTTTTTGCTGCTGACTCCTGGCCTTGTACCTCCTCTGCTGTCCTCCGTCCCGCCGCTGCCTGAAGATTCAGCTGGAGAAGCTGAAGGCATCATGGGGATCTTCGTCAGGTGATCCTCCATAATTAATCAATAAAGAAGTGTTCTCTCTTTTTTTACTTTAAGATATAAAAATGAAGACTTCCTAAATTTCTGGGCCTTGTTTAAAAGAGTGTAGAGTCAGAGGATCTTGAGTGGCCCCTTGTTGAGCATCAACAGGTCCGTGTGTCCTCCCTGCTAGGAATGCCGCCGCCGTCTGCGTGTCCGCCTTGGCAGCAGGTCCTCAAAAGGGACCCGAGGGGTGGAGGGGTGGAGGATTAAGCCCCAAGCGCTGTGTAAGCAGCATGCCTATTTGTCATCCTCTTAATCTTTACTGTTCATCTACCGGATCAATCAGTCACATTGACAGAACGATGGTGCCGCTCAGACACGGATCTTTCTGAGGATTCCTGAAGCTGCAGGAGTTGTAACTTTAGACCAGCTCTCCTCGTGTCCTCGTCAGTCAACGCTTCGCTTCTCTGTCTGTCATCGACCAGGACGATCTCATGAGATTATTAAACTTACCTGCCTCTTCAATTTGTCCCAGATTCCAGCTGCTGTGTATTTGATCTGAGTGATTGCTTCCCGTTCATGAAGATCCCAAATGTTTGCAGAGGAGCTGCCTATTAACTCACGTTTCCTCCACTTTTTCCCCTTCGACCTGGTCACAGAGGCAATAATGAAGTTTGGAGTTCATTAACAGGCAGAGCCGGCCCAAGGCAATGCAAGTTCACCAGCTGCTTGGTGCCCCCAAGAGCACCACGCTAGTATATATGTTTTAAATAACATTGAATAATGTTGGACTGAAATGATTAATCGTGATGAATAGATTATTAAAATAATCGACAGTACACGAGTACAAGTTACTCAGATGTTTCACCATCATGCTAGCATCTAAAAACATTTTAAAAAACATAGACGACAATGGAGAAATCATCAGAGAACCGTCTCTGGAAATCTTTGTCTTCGAAAAATAGGAATTAAATCCAGCAGAGACCAGCCAAAAATTATGTTAGTAATTACTATATCAATTATTCTGATTAGTCGAATAATCAGATTTAAAAATGACGTTCTATAGATTTGTCATTTAACTACTTAATCTTTTTTATCTAATAACAAATGGAAAGAAAATAATTATTTTAAACATCTATTTTATAATCTAAAACACATTAATATCATTCCTAGTTAATCAAAACCAGGAGGTAAAACTGTCACTTGAGGAGTTCTGTGTAGAACATATTTGCAAATTTCAGCTCTAAATATGTCATTTTTTTCAGTAAATTACCTTTTTTGAGTCTGTATATTGCAGTTAATGATTAATTGATGAATAAATTAGTTGACAATTATTTCAATCGATTAATCCCGATTAATTTGATTAATCATTTCAGCCCTGGTATTTTTTTATTACATAAATAGTTAACATAAATTATTCTACATCTATCTAATTCATCACAGATTTACACATCTGTCATCTCCATCCTTTTCATGCTCATTTAAATCCAAACAGACCTTTTTATGCTTGTGGAGCATAATTAATGTTGATGTCAGCGTGTTCCAGACCCTGAACAAACAGATCCTTACCATAATTGGAACAACAAAGTGGAAAGCAGTTAAGTAGATTAGAGTTTGACCACATTTTGTCTGCCAGGGGCCTCGACCGCCGTCACCAGGAGTAGAAAGGAGGGGTACAATTAGCTCAAAAGATTAAAAGAGCAGTGAAGACACACTACTAGCATCTTTAGCCATATGGTGGCTACTCTCTTCATCCTTGGTCGGGACACGGTTGACCTTTGTGAGATTTAACTGTTAATTAGTCGTCTAAGGTCAGCGGTCTGAAGGGGGGTTTCCACAAGGATTCGCCCAATTACACATTGATTGCTCATGTGAATGGTGACTTTGTTTTCTGAAGCAGGTACGACTCTCTCTGCTTTAGTTCAAGTGTCACTACTTCTTTTTACCATATAAATAAAATATTTGGGAGTCAATTTCAGTGGCACATGAGTACAAATTACTCAGATGTTTCACTGTCATGCCTATCATTTAAACCAAACCATATCTTTCAGCTGAAAGGAAGTAAGTTAGGATTACGGTTGAAATGATTAATCGGATAATTTGCGATCAATCAATTATTAAAATAATCATCAACTAATTCAGTTGTCAATTAATTGTTAACTGTAGTGCACAAAATCAAAAGAAGACTTTAAAAAAAAAAACCCAACATATTTAGAACATATCAAAATAAAAGCTTCCTCAATAAATATTTAACTTGGGAGCTAAATATTCAGTTTGAAAAGTAAAGCTTGTGAATTAAATATTTAGTTTGGAACTTTTACATTTATAATATATTAATACCATGGTCAAAATATGACTTGGAAAAATTAACTATTGCATTTTTTTCTCTATGACAGACTAAATAAACCTAAGTATTGCTGTTTATTTTTTACAGTGTAACTTTACAAACCCAATAAGTTTCTCATAATCAGGGTAGCAAGAGCTGTCTTTTTCCACTAAATGAAAAACACAAATAGTTAGCAACTACAAGTTTGATAGAGGAAAAATCAGGAAGGTGCCTCTTTCTGTGCTCAGGGAGAGAAACCAGAGCACATCAAACTAACTTTACTTTTATATTGGACAATTAATTTAAGTTTACATAATTGTTGCAGTAGGAGCCATAGTTTGTTAAATACTTAATGAAATATATTATCCTATTTGATGACTGATGTTTGTTGTGAATATAGTGATGTATACTGACAAACCAAGGAGGTAATTAGTCAAATTTAGTCTTTGTTATGGTTGCAGTGTGCAGGTAAAGTAACACCAAGCAGGTAATCAACAACTTCGACCTGGCATGTCTCTCTGCCCTATCAAAGCAGTGCAGAAAGACATGCCAGGTTGCACACAGTTGTTATGCATGGCACCACCTGTAGAGATTATGCATGCCTGTAGAGATTTTGCATGCCCGGGTAGAGTATGTTTTTCTGACTTTTGTTTTTTGTTTGTTTTATGATGTAAAACACTTTGAACTGCCTTGTTGCTGAAATGTGCTATACAAGTAGACTTGAATGAGTTAATACTGTTGTCACTTCACTAAAACGGGACAACAAGAGTAACTTCTTACACCAGTTATTCAGTTAAACACCTTCGAGACATTCCCCAAGGCTGATATCTAAATTCAAATTCAAAAATACTTTATTAATCCCAAAGGGAAATTAAAAGTTGCTATAACTCATTAATTCTTCAGAGTTATTGATGGCTGTTGGCAGGAAACATTTTCTACAGCGAGCTGTACTGCAATGAATCTGAAGAAGTCTGACTGAAGACACTCTGTTTTCCTAAGACAGACTCAGGAATTTGATGGTCAGGGTTGTCCATAATTTTCTTGATCCTATGAAGAATTCTTTGCATAGTCATCTCCAGAACAGAACCAGCCTTCTTCATCAGGCTGTTGAGCATTTTTAGTTCCCCAGTTCTGATGCTGCTGCCCCAACAGGTGACAGCAGAAGAAATTACACTCTGAACAACAGACTGAATATAATTCTTTTTAGATAATCTTTTAGATTAGCATGCAGAGAGACTCCTACTATTGCAACCCAGAAAAGTAATTAGAGCAAACTTAAAATCCAGAAAAAAGACTTCCAGAAGAGGAACATTTAGATTTTATCATTAGAAACTGTGGAGTACTCATTACTTTTACAAATTTAGAGCACACTTAGAAAGTCAGGAGAATACTTGCTTATACTTATCTATCTAGATGTCCAGAGGATACTTACTTACTTACACTTATTTAGCAAACCAGAACAAAGATTAGAACAAACTTAGACTCCAGAAAAACTACCATAGCAACTACTTTTTAGACTCCTTTTCTGGTCTAATTCCAGAAAAGGAATTAAACCAGAAGATACTTACTTATACTTATCTAACAACCCTATACACTTTGAATAGATCAGCATTAGATTTTTTTTCTTCTTTTGCTCTTTCCTTTGTTTCGTTATTTTGTTTGTAATTCCTTGTAATTCCTGTAAAGCACTCTACACTGACACATGATTTACAGATAAGAGCTCAAACTGGTTTATCTTTTCAGGAAGTGAAACTCACTTAAATATAAACCAGAAAGGTTTATGTTTTCAGTCAGTGTGGCAGAGAGCAGAAATGGAGCAGAATCAGCTCGATCCAGAAACGTTCTGCTGTTTGATCTGTCTGGATCTACTGAAGGATCCGGTGACTACTTCCTGTGGACACAGCTACTGTATGAACTGTATTAAAACCCACTGGAATGGAGAGGATTGGAAGAGAATATACAGCTGCCCTCAGTGCAGGGAGAGGTTCATACCGAGGCCTGTGCTAAAGAAGAACACCATGCTAGCAGCTTTAGTGGAGCAGCTGAGGGAGACTGAACTCCAAGCTGCTCCTGCTGAAGATGTTGCCTGTGATTTCTGCACTGATCAGAAGTGTGTCTGTCTCATCTGTTTGATGAATGAACATAAATACCACAACACAGTCCTAGCTGCAACAGAAAGTACTGAGAGGCAGAGACAGCAGGAGGGGAGACGAGGAAACATCCATCAGATACTCCAAGAAGAAGATGTGAAGCTGCTTCAACAGGAGGTGGAGGCCATCAATCACTCTGCTGATAAAACAGTGGAGGACAGTGAGAAGATCTTCACCCAGCTGATCCGTCTCCTCCAGGAAAGAAGCTCTGATGTGAAGCAGCAGATCAGATCCCAGCAGGAAACTGAAGTGAGTCGAGTCAAAGATGTTCAGGAGAAGCTGGAGGAGCTCTCAAACACAGAGGATCACACCCAGGTTCTCCTCAACTACCTCTTACTGCCACCACTCAGTAGGTCTACACACTCATCCAGCAACAATATCCATCCTCTACGATACTTTGAGGACGTGACAGCAGCTGTGTCAGAGTTCAGAGATAAACTACAGGACGTCCTGAGAGGCTCGTGGACAAACATCTTACATAGACTTAATGATGTGGATGTTTTATTGCCAGAACCAGAACCAAAGAGCAGAGCTGGATTCTTAAAATACTCTTGTGAAATCACTCTGGATCCAAACAGAGCACACAAACGGTTGGTACTATCAGAGGGGAACAGGAAGGTGACAGGAATAAGTCAGGATCAGCCTTATTCTAGTTACTCAGACAGATTCATTAATTGGTGGCAGGTTCTGAGTAGAGAGAGTCTGACTGGGCGTTGCTACTGGGAGGTGGAGAGGTGTGGGACAGTTGATGTAGCAGTCGCATACAAGAATATCAGCAGAGTAGGAAGGAAGAATGAATGTGGATTTGGAAATAATGAAAAGTCTTGGGCTTTAGAGTGTTCCCCAAACAGTTTTCACTTTGGACACAACAACATCTGGACCCCTATCTTAGGTCCAGTTCCCTCCAGAGTCGGAGTGTACCTGGATTACAGAGCAGGTATTCTGTCCTTCTACAGCGTCTCTGAAACCATGACTCTTCTCCGCAGAGTCAGGACCACATTCACTGAACCGCTACTGGCTGGAGTTTGGGTTGGTTTTACTAAAGACTCAGCAAAGTTCTATAAACTCTAATAGATTTTCACTCTTTTCTCTGATTGTTGATCAGGGTTCATTGCTCTGATGCCCCTGCTGTTCTGTTCTTTATTTTTCTGGTTTAAATGTAGTTCACTCTGTTCCAGGATAAAAATCACTGCTGATATTTTTGGTCATTCTGATATTTAACACTAACTTTTAATATTTATGTAATTTTATTACAAACAAATTTTATTAAATTAACAATAATAAGTGTATTTATTTCAAACATGTAAAGTATATTGCTTGAATTGCATGATAATCAAGTTACCTATGTAAATTAGATAGCATATATTTCTTTGATTTACATGTCACTTATGCTACCCAAAGCACTTTACACATTCACACACAAACATTTTTACACCAATCAATAGGCAATTTGGGATTAAGTATCCACATATGATGGAAGGAAACTGGAACTGAACCTGCAACCTTCCGATCACAAGACAACAACCCACAGAGCCACAGTCCCATGTCCGTCACATGAACTTGGGTGCTGGGGAAAGTCCGTCCTCTTTTTCTTTTCCTTTCTTAAGATAGATGGCAGCCAACTTAAAGGGACTTTACTGCTACCCACAGGTGCAGGATATTGTGACCGATTCCTGACTTCACTCCTCATAACTTCAATGAAAATCATTCGCATAAAATTTAAATACCAGAAACTTGTTTGTTTTACAACTTTAATTATTTAGACTTTGTTAGTATATATCAACTAATTATATTCAATACATTCTAGAATTGAGTAGATTATGTAGATAATAATTAATTTAAAGGCATATGTATACAATATGAGTTTTTAAATAAAATCAAATAGATGTAAATGCATAAAACTGTGCCATGAATCAATTATGTGATTGTAGTTGTGCCTTTATATTTACATTGATGACTGTATTATTTCATGGTTTCTCTTCTACTGTTTTGCACATGCTGCTTTTATTTAAATCAGGTGATACGGAAGTGAACTGAAACTTGATTCTGATTACTTTGTTGTGATCCAAAGAAGAAACCAAAACTAAACTCAACTTAGAACTGCTGCTGCATGTTTTCCTCTCAATTCTTTAGATTTAGATAGTGAACCAAAATGTCTGTTGTTCTGTTTCTTTGACTTTTTCAATAAAACAATTTGATAACAAAGAAAAAATTCTCTTCATTATTACAATAAATTGAGAGTTTTGTCATCTAAAAACATTTCTTTTTTGCAGAAAGAATATTTCTGCTGATCAATGATTGATTGTGATCGCCTGGTTGTGAACCCCTGTTTTAGATTAAACTGGACTAACCAAATTATATCTGCATGTTTTCACTACTTCTTCATGAATAATGAAGCTTTAGTTTAAATATGAAGCAGTTTCTTTAAATATTTTATGAGCCAGAACTTTTATTGCTTTATTGTTCATTAACATCTGGTGTTTAAACAAAGATTATCAATATTAAATGTACGGTGTAATTACTAAACATGATGTGTGGATATTTGATTGGTCTAAATATTAATTTGAACTTCATAAATGTTCAATCTTTTGCTGTTTTGGATGATTTTGTGAAGGTTTTATATTTTCACTAAGGATCAGTTCCCTCCCTCCAACATGAGGCTGTCCTCCTCCTGATATTTACTGATGATTTGCACACTGACTGTAAGGAAATATATTTTGTTGGACAGATGGGAGATTGGTGTGAGCACTGGACCTCTGTGTTGTGTGATTCTGTGTGGTGATCAGATAAACCACAAGACACAAAGTCTGGATTCGGAGGCGGTTTCCGTTTAACCTGACAATCGGGAGATATTAGCATTAGCACGTAGCATGTGCTACAGATCTCCAGCCTGATCTGTGCAAATAATGTTAATGTGTAATGTTAATGTGTTAAATAATGTTAACATCATTGCACATGGTGGTCATTAACAAAACCAAACGTTTAGCACCATCAGATGTTATTAAGGTGGAATAACGACTAAAGAAAAATTAAATGAAACGTGGAATTGCAGGTATTATTAATTTAGTACAGTGCATCAAAACCACTGGTATTGTGTTTTCTTGCTCTCTGTGGAAATAAGAGTAGCTACCATAACTACGCAGATGATACACAGCTCTACAACCAGGTGGCTAAGAACCATCCAATCACTGAACAGAAGCTGAGAACAGATAAATGTGTGGATGTGCCAAGACTTTCTCCAGTTGAACAGAAACGAAACTGAAGTTATTATCTTTGGACCTAAAGAGTTATAGATCCAGAGACAACGCACAGCTTCAGTTATTACAGATGGAAACTAGAAATAAGGATGAACTCTGACCTGAACCTTCAGAGCCACATTAAGACAGTTACAAAGTCGGCCTTCTGTCACCTGGAGAACATTTCCAGGATCAAAGGACTAATGTCTCACTAGGATCTAGAGAAACTCATCCATGAGTTTATCTTTAGTTGCATCGATTACTGTAACTGTCTTCACAGGTCTGCCTAAAAAAACAATCCTCCAGCTGCAGGTGATCTAGAACGCTGCTGCTGGTGTTCTGACTAAAACTAGGAAGATAGAGAACATCACCCAGATCTAAAGTCCTTCCACCAGCTCCCATAGCTCAGAGAATACATTTTAAAATACTGGTGTTAGTTTATAAATCACTGAATGGCTTAGCACCACAATACATTAATATCTGCTGTTTTATCAACCTTCCAGAAGGCTCAGGTCTTCTGGGTCTGCTCTGCATCCCCAGAACCAGAACTAAACATGGAGGAGCAGCATTCAGCTTCACCTTCTATGCACCACAAATCTGGGACAAACCTCCAGAAGCAGCAAAATACCCAAAACACTGGGTTTCTTTAAATCTAAACTAAAAACCCAGCTGGTTAGAAGTAGGTGAAACATTCATCAATTTATTTGATGTGTATTGATGATTTTGATGATGGTACTTAACTAACTGTAATGCTTGTTACTGGTTTCACGATTGGTGAGTGTATAATATTTTTATAATTTTTTAAAAATGGTTTTATGATATAAAGCACTTTGAACTTCCTTGTTCTTGAAATGTGTAATACAAATAAACTTGATCGTTTGACTGCTTTTGTTCCATCACTAAGTAAAGTAGGATAATCAGTCTCCCTCTTTATATCGTTCATTTGGGTAATCATCTTTCAGGATTTACCTAAGGCTGATTTTTCTGTTCTTCCTGCTCTTAAACACACTTTAAAGCTGCATTGATCCAGCGTCGGGTGAAGGTGAAAGCTGATTGGCTGAAGCCTCTCTACACTGACATATGATTTACAGGGAGGAGCTCAAACCTGTTTCTGTTTTCAGGAAGTGAAACTTACACAGTCAGTGTGGCAGAGAGCAGAAATGGAGCAGAATCAGCTCGATCCAGAAACGTTCTCCTGTTTGATCTGTCTGGATCTACTGAAGGATCCAGTGACTACTTCCTGTGGACACAGCTACTGTATGAACTG